>PVIR01015806.1:0-37611 GCA_004026965.1 Petromus typicus
TTTCTGTCCTTATCATTCAATTTCAGAAGGTTATGTGTATCCAGAAACACGTCCCTTCCTACTAGCTTTCCAATTCGTTAGAATATAATTGTTTATAATAACCCTTAATTATCATTTGGATTTGTGATATTAATTGTAACGTCTGTTTTTTTCACTTCAGATTTTTTAAACGTAGGCCTTCTCTTCTTTTCCTCTTATTTTTTCTAACAACATTATTATCAATCTTGTTTATCTCTTTTAAAAAAATCATTCTTTTTTCTATTCCTCTTCTGCATTTTTACCCTCTATTTTATTTCTGCTGGGATCTTTATTATTTGTTTCCTTCTGCCAATTTTTTTTCTATTTCTGTGTCCTGATGATGAGTCATTAGGTTGTTTACTTGAAATCTATCTAATTTATGTTTAGGCATTTATTGATTATAAACCTCCTCTTAGTATTGTTTTTACTGTATCCTCCTATGAGTTTGGTATGTTGTACATCCATTTTTATTTGTTTGACAATTTTTAAATTTGACTTTTGATTTCTTTGATTATATTTAAAAAGTTATTAGAATATGTTTATGATATATTGTAAATGCATTCATTATGGAGTCTTGGCACATACACACAATCACAGTAGATCCTTTTGACTTCCTTCCTGTCTGCCTCTTTATTTTCCATCCCCAGTCCCTGGCCCATTTCCACAAAGTCTGTCTTCCTGTTTTCTATCATCTTTTTAAAACTTTGCCTTTAAATTATTTATTTGTTGTTTTCTCATATAAGAGAAATGATATAATATATAGTTTTTGTGTCTGATTAATTTTGCTTAGCATGATGGTATTTTTATTCAAAAATATATTTTTACTTATATATTTCTATAATTTTAGGAATTGTACATTTTTATTATAAAATACACAAGACATAAATTCAGTTTTTTGGATTGCTAAGACTGGTGTAGAGTATAGTTTATTTTAGAGAATATGCTGATGAAAAGAATGTTTTCTGCAACTATTAAATGGCATATCTGTGAAGAACAATAATATAGTTTAATCCCATTGTTTTCTTGTTGATATTTTGTCTGAATAATTTATCCAGTGTTGACAGTGAAGTATTGAAATCCATAAGTATTGCTGAATGAAATCTCTTTATGACTTTATCTATATATATATTTTTTTTTGAGACAGGGTCTTGCTTTGTAGTTCAGGCTGGCTCTGAGCTCACTGTGTAGCCCAGGGAGGCCTCAATCTCACAGCAGTCCTCCTGCCTCTGCCTCCCAAGTGCTGGGATTATAGGCGTGACCCCGACACTGTGGTATGTAGTACTGATTGCTGGTAGGTGTGAGTCACCACACCTGGCACTGTTGTATGTGCTTACAGGGGATTGAACCTAGGCCCTTGTGCTAGCAAGGTAGGTGCTAGAACCACTGTGCTAAATCCCCAGCCCATGACTAACAACCTTTTTATAAAGTTGGGTGCTCCAACATTAGTATAAATTTTATAGTTTATGTAGTTCGTTTTATTGATGGCTTGATCTTTTTCTTTAGTTTTTTTGAGACAGAGTCTCGCTTTGCAGTTCAGACTGGTCCTGAGCTCAGCCTCAAAACAAGCAATCCTTCTGCCTCTGCCTCTTGAGTGCTGGGATTACAGGTGTCAACCACCACGCCTAGTGCTATGGTATGTAGTACTGATTGCTGGAAGTGTGAGTCACCATGCCCAGCATTGTTGTATGTGGTTACCTGATAAAACCCGGGCCCTTGCACTTTTGAGGCAGGCATCAGAACCACTGAACTAAATCTCTGGTCCAATGCCTTGATCTCTGATATAGGCCCTTCTTTGTCTTCCTATACTTTTTGTTTTAAAATTTTGTCAGATGTAAGCATAAGTTCTCTTGCTTCCTTTCCCATTTCCTTGAAATAACATTTTCCAGTCTCTTAGTTTTCAGTGTGTCTTTGCTGATAATTTGAGTTTCTTAAAGGGAGAGTATTGTTGGCTTTCTTTTTTTTTTTTTTTTTTTTTTAGGTTTTTTTTTTGAGACAGGGTCTCGCTTTGTAGTTCAGGCTGGCCCTGAGCTTAGCCTCAAACTCACATCCCAGCAATCCTCCTGCCTCTGCCTCCTGAGTGCTAGGATTACAGGCATGAGCCACCATGCTCAGCACTGTGGTATGTGGTACTGGTTGCTGCTGGGCATGAGTCTCCACACCCAGTATGGTATATGGTTACAGGGGATCGAACCTGGGCTGTTGCACTTGCAAGACAGGCGCCGGAACCACTGAGCTAAATCCCCGGCCCTGGCTGTTTTATTTTAAATCCAGTCAGCCAGGTTTCAGATACTCCCCACTGTTTGATTATTCCAAGTTTGTCCTCTGAGTCTGTCATGGTTAAACTTGAATTGGTCAAGTTGGGGACATCCTATAGATTGGTAGAGCACATATCAGAGTGTGTGTGGGTGGGTCATGAAAGAATGGCCCGGGCCACGAAGTCTGGCCCTTTGCTCCTTCCTCTTTTTCACTGATTTCCTTCTCTCCTTCCCACTTACCATGAATTAAGCATCTTTGCTCCATATCATCCTTCCATGTGATTTTGGCTTTGAATCCATCCTACCATGGACCAAATACCCTGAAAACATGAGGCAAATGAAACATCTCCTATTTTATGTTGTGGATGTTGGGTACCGTGTCCCGAGAGAGGAAAACTAATCCAGAAAATTGGTTTCCAGAGAAGTGGAGTTATTGTTGTGGCTCTATCTGACCTAATAGTAAGGAGCCTTTACAACAACTGTGCAGAAGAAGTTTGAAATGACTTGGAGATGCTGGCTGAGGAAGCCTTAACACGCTATAAGCAGAGCCTGATGGGGATTTCAGTCAGAATTCAGAAAATTAGAACGATGACAGTCATGAAAGGGGCCACCTATGGGGTTTTTCTCGGGGATTCTTTTCATCGTGCTCTTCCATCAAGAAATTGGGGGTCTGCTGCTTCCAAGGTCCAAGGGGGTGTGGCCACTGTGCACACTGTACTAGACCTCAGTGTTAGCTGTATGATGTTGGTTTTACTGGTGTGTAGAATTGGGTGTGGGGTCAGGGGTCAGATTCCAAAGAAAAGTCTGGAAAGGCAAGAAGCTGTTATGGGGCACTGTGAGATGAAGCCAAAGGTCCAGTCGCACCCCAGATAGGGATGCCAGGAATGTGAAGTGTCTGATGATAGAAATCTGTAGGCTCCGAGTGGAATAAAGAAACACACTATGTGGCTTGTAACCAGGAGTGCCATATGGGTGGGGCATCCCAAGCTCTCTGCAAGAAACATCTCACCACCATGTGAGATGGATACCTGACATGGTATATGCGTTACAGAGCTGTGACCTCTTTGAAGATGCTATCTTGTAGACCATGTTCCGGCTCACAAATTAGTCTGTTACTGGGTGTGGGCCAAACCAGTTTGTCAAGTCTCATAAACCAAGAGATGCTTTACAATATTTTGTTGTTAGCAGCATAAACTCTTCTCTCGTCACTATTCTTATGCAGGACTGGAATATACAATGTCCTAAAAGTCAATTTGTTCTGAATGAATGGAGGTCATATTCTGTTTCTCCTTAACTGTGTAGGTGGGCACTGCTATAAACCAATTTTAAAATGATTTATCTATTCCAAGTTCCTTACTTAATAGACAAACAAACTTAGGCTGAGAGAGACAGGTACTGTGATCCTGGAAGCATGTCATTTTGCTTTCCGGGCCTTAATAGCCTCTCATGTAAAACAATAAACTCAAACAGTTGACCACTGACAGCTCTTGTAACAACTGAAAAGAAAGCACATGCAGAAGCAGGTGAGCACTCTGAGGGGACAACTATGTATTAGTATGAAAAAATACAGGCATTGGTCTACATTGGTATTAAGTCTTCCATACCTGATATGTATCCCGGTAATTACAAAGCAAGATGTTTCAGAACAATGTTGAATTTTGTTGTGCACCTGATTTTGCTAATCATAGTAGTAGAAATAGCAGTTGGTTTCACATACCCTGAATTCAATGAGTTTGCTTAACTTTACAGTGAAATAGCCAGAAGAGGTATTTCTTTCCACCTTTTACAGTTTAAGAAACTTAGGGAAACTGCTTTCACCAATGTCGCAAAATTAACTACTGTAAAAGCTAAGACTAAAATCCAGGTCCATTGTTCTTCGTGGTAATTCTTTTTAAATTAGAATACATAACAGCATGAATGAATTTTTATGTAAGGAATGATTAAAGAATATGGTGAATGTTTGAATTTTAAAAGTGTACTTCAATAAAAGACATATTGCTATCAATCGCCCTCAAAATACTCCTCACTTTAAAACACTTACCTATTGTTTTGGGTACTTTCTAAGGCAGCTCTGCAAGTCTTCTTTGGTGAGTGCCTTTTCAAGGAATGATCAAAAATATGATGAATGCTGCTGTAATGGCATATATTATGCCATGTCCTCATGTACTTTGTTCAGCGGATCTGGCATCCTGCAACTTCTGGGTCTTCCCTAAAGTCAAAATGACCATTTTTGAACTGATTCAGGATACCAAACTGTCACCATAGTACAACTGAAAGTACCCACCAAAAAGAGATTCCAGAACTGCTTCAGAAAGTAGCAAGAATGATAAAATATAGGTGTTTGGGTTATCAATGGCAGGGTGTTCCTTTGTTTGTTTTTTGAGACAGGGTCTCACTTTGTAGGCCCCGAAATCACTATGTAGCCCAGGCCAGTCTCAAACTCACAGCAATCCTCCTGCCTCTGCCTCCCAAGTGCTGGGATTACAGATGTGACCCTCCATGCCCAGCATTGTGGTATATGGTTACTGGGAATCAAACTCAGGACCTTCTGTTTGCCAGGCAGACACTGAAACCACTGAGCTAGATCCCTGGCCCTGGCAGTGTGTCTTATAAAGTACTAACTTTAAAAATATAAGTACGTACTATACCTTTTTCACCCAGAACTCATTAGTATTTATAGTTTTGGGACAACTCATTTTAGAGTGTCCATCACATGCACAGCATTATTAGCAAATACACATGGTACCTGTGTATACTAAAGGTAAGGAGGAATTAGCAGGTGATACAATTGTTCTACCTGGATATAGGTACTTGACTCCAGAGAATAACCTAAGGGGGCACTAGTTAGATGTTACTTAGGAGCAAATAGAGAAGATAAATTATTGCTCACAGAGACTTTGATGGAAGATAGTTAAACTCTATATATTATCTAGCATTCAGACTGGTATTGGTAGCTTCTAGTCTAATCAGTTGTCTTCATAACTCTGATATATTGAGAATGACTGGAAAAATTAATCTGAGGCCATTTCTTCTGTCACCTTTGTAAAAGAAAGGCCATTGAAACTTAAACTATATTAAGCATTAAATTTTTATGGTCAAGTTGAGATTCTGCACAAATACAGTTAATTAAATTTGTAGATGATCTACTGTCTGCATTTATGAGAGCCCTTGATTGAAAATGAGCTATAAAACACGAACAACCCCAGTCTCCACCTTCCAGGCCACTGTTTCTAGCAGATGAACATGTTTGAAACAACACTTTTGGTGTTCTGGTCCTCTACACCTGTCCTCCAGCCTTCTCCATTGCAGGAACAGGGTCACCTACTGTGATGCTCAGGTCCAAAAGCTGAATGTTACTTGTTTCACTTACTCCAGTCAGATCTGTCCACAGGTCTACTCTGGAGTCAGTCTCTGTGGCACTGTCTCATCTGGGGTCTTCTGTGCATCACACGGGGGCAGTCTGAGCTTAGGAGGTCTCCCCAGCAGATCAGTCACCTTTATGTAGAGGATGAAATGTGTTCCTGTGAGGTGGGTGATCAAAAGACCCCTTCGTGTCTGAGTCATCCTGTTGTCAGGTGGGCCAGGTGCTTAGCAAAATGGTGAGGACTCTTCTACCTCTGTCATGTATGTGCTGGTTGCCCAACACCACAGTCCTATACCTGCCACATTCTCATCTTTCCCTTCAGTCCCCCCACGTCTCTTGTTCTCCAATCTTGTTCTACATTTCCTTTCTGCATACCATAGTACTATTAATCTTCTTAAAGCATTACATTAGATAATTTAACTGAATTAAATCTGTACTTGCTTCCTTATAACACATAATATAAAACCCACAATCAAACCGGGAATGGTGAAATAAGCCTGCCACGCCAGCCCTCTGGGAGGCTGAGTCAGGATTGCAAATCAAGTCAAACTTTGGCTACTTAATGCCTTATAGAGACTCTGTCTCAAAATCAAAGATGGGGAGCTGAGGCTATAGCTCAAGGTAGAGGGCCTAGGTTCAATCTCCACCACCAGAAAAAACAGAATCCTTCATATGATTACAAGTTCCCCATAACCCTCCCTCTTCCCCTACTTGTTCCTACCCTTCCTCTGCTCGAGTCCTACTGTCTTTCTTCCAAAGACATGAGCTTCTTGCTGCCTTGGGTTGGGGCGTTTCTCCATCTCTCTAGATGGTTTGCTGTCCTCATCCTGGTCTCATTTTGAATGGTCTGTCTTTATAGAGGATGTTCATGATCCACCAGACATCCAATGAGCTACTACCATCATTCTGTAATTACACCATTGGTACCTGGGAGCAAGTCCTACTTCCCAAACTGAAACATGAATTCATATTCTCTAAAATAGAAGAATGAATTTTAGGAATGACGAAAGTGAAAAGTAGGAAAATTTTATTGAGAAAGAAAGCTTCTGCCTAAGAGAGACAGAAGAGGGAGCCCTGAACGGTGGGTAACCCACCAACTTACTTTTCAGAGGGCTTTTATGAAGCAGAGCCACAAGGTGGGGTGGGTTTAAGGTGGGAGCTTCCAATAAGAGTCAAAAAAGTGGACAGACTACAATCAACCAATGAGTAAAGTAGGGGCTACCAAAAAGATTCAACAGAAATGGGCAAACTGTAGTTAAGCAGTGGGATTATAACAAGTCGAGTTGCTTAAGCAATACTGATCAAATGGGGTTCAGTGAGGAGTCAAGTCACATAGCAAGTGTTTAAATATTTTGAGTTAGGAGACTTTTCCAGGTGAGTTACAGTCCTGGCCCTCCACCCCAGGGGATTTGCAATCACTGCATTCCTGGGGAGAGGGTGGATCAAGATCTTGACTCTCCATCCCAGGAAAAGATGAGGCCTATCAGTCACTGCTATCTGGAAGGGGTAGTTTTTCCATTGATGGTGCCAGACCTTTGATAAAGGTCTCCTTTCTTGCAAGCTTTTCCTAATCAGTCTACCTACCACATATTTAACTAGCCTTTTTAAAATTTTTTTTTACCTAGAATCCTATTGCCCAGGTTTATTTTTCTCCACAATCTGCAATTAGCCTATTGTCTGCCTCTCTCACAATAAAAGCCCACTGGGAGGCAAAAGAGCTGCCAAACTCCTCCTCATCGTCGTGCCCCTAGCAGCCAGTGGGGGCAGACTTGGTACAGAGTGGGCGCTCAGTGACTGCCGCTGATGTGAGAGGCTGAGCGACACAGAACAGTGATGTTCTGCAGGCACATCTGGGAGGATTGTTTAAAGGCATGTTTCCGTAGAGCACACCTGAAAATGTTTTCGTCTTTCCTTTTCTCCCACCCTTTACCTGTGGACTTGAGTTACTTGTTGAGAAAGTTGGATGGGACTTGTTTTGCGTAGGCTGAGTTATTACTTTCTGGGAAGCTCTGATTGTTAAAGGTCGTTGAACATCTCTGCCAAGCAGAAAACAAGGCTTTGTTATTGGGAGAATGTTCTGCATAAGGACGGCCTGCTACAAGGTGGAGTATCTGTCATTTGCTTTCCAGGCACAGTAGAGCTACGCAGCATTGTTTAACCTTTTGGAGGCTGTGCATGAAATTTACATTAGGAGGGTGTTGCTGTTCGGTTACAAATGGTTCACCTGATGCATAACAATGTGGCCCTTTGCTCTGAGAATTTATCTTCTTACTGCTGAGAAGGGCCAAGGAATCCATAAAAATGTGAAGGAGATGGGAGAGGGCTTACTTTCCTGTAAGGTTATTAGCGAAGATGATTTGGGAGCAAAGTGATCTGTGTAACCCAAGGAAAGCTGCTAGGAAAATGCCACAGAAATCTTTTCTTTCCCATCCCCAAGGATGATCTGGAATATTACATTGTATCTATTTAGAACCAAATACATAACTGTCACAGAGTTGGTACTTTGTAAACACTATTCCCAATAGTTTGGTATTTAAAAATAGTTATTAAATAGAAAACTTACCCATGAATTGAGAAGCAATATTACTATGGAAATGAGACAATGCCACCCTAAATTTACATCACTTTTGAGTTTGAAAGCTCTGTGGGTTTTGACACATGTATGATGTATCCATGGCTACACGGTGGTACAGAATAATTTCACTACCCTATAGCCTTTATGATTTATGCACTCTTCCCTTCTTATCTCTTCACCTGAACCTCTGGCAGCATTCTTTTCTCTCATTTTTAGAAACGATGGTAAAATACACATATAACTTAAAACTTACCACTTTAAGTATCAAATTTAATGGCATTATGTACATTTATCTGCTGTCCTTTTACTGACTCAGTGTTTCTGCCATTTCTAGAATGTCACGTAATTAGAATCATATGGTCTGTAGGCTTTTCAGACTGTCTTCCATCATTAAAGTTTTACATTAAGGGAACTCTGGAGTGGTACCGCTGAAAAAATTTTAGTTCCTAGAAAATCCATCAGGGACACACACCTGGCTTACTGGAATGAGGGTGACATTGGGAGTTGTCTTTGTTTGTTGTTATTAACAGAAAACTTAAAATTTTTTGAAAGAAAAGAAGTTTATTTTGGCTTACCATTTTGGAGGCTAGAAAATCTAGAGCTACATCTACTCAGCTTCCAACAGAGGACTTGTTATGTATGGTTTGGATAAGAAATGTTCCCAAAAAGCTTGATCCCCAGTGCAGTAATGTTCAGAGATAATTGGATTGTGAGAATGCTCATCTTGGCCATAGCTGAGTCCATTGGTGGGCTCCTAAGGGAAGGACCAGTTGGGGAGTGGACGCTGTCGGAGTTGGAACTTAATGGAGGAAGTAAGTTGGTCACTGGATTATGGCCTGGAAGGACTATCTTGTCTCGAGCTTCCAGCCCCCAGTCTTGTGCCCCAACCCCTTCTTTGCTTCCTGGCTGCCAGGAACTGAGCAGCTTTCCAGGCGAGTGCCACTTCTGCCATGATGCTTCTGCCTTACCATAGGCCTAAAAGCAATGGAGCCAGATGATCAGAAGCTGACACCTTGGAAACCATGAGCCCAAACAAACCATTTCCTCTTTAAGTTGTTCTGCTCAAGTGTTTTGTCACAGTGATGGAAAGCTGACTTAGTGCTCAGACAGAAAAGCAGAAGGGTGAGCAGGCACATGTGGAAGTGAGGAGAAGAAAGTAGGTCGCATGCTTATTACAACCTGCTCTGCAGATGACTAACCTGTGTTTTTAGGAACCCTGTCTTCCTGATCTACACATGTCCCGCTAGGTAGCACCTCCTAACATCTAGGATTAAGCTGCAACATGTATATTGGTAAAAACAAAGCGTCACATGAGAGGACAGTACTCTTGCGGACTGTAGAAACTTAGACTCTTAGTAGTAGGATGATCTGGGAGTAGTTACTATGGCTATGCACAGATCTATAGCTGCTACCACCAATGCTTTAAATATTATTATTGTTTCTGTCTCCTTAGATTCTAAAGTTTAATTTTTATGCATTTTGAAATGTACTTAGGAATCGTTGTAAAGATTCAATGACATTGCTTCATCTAGTAAAATTGAAAAATAAATTTTGCTTTCTCTGATGAAAAACATAAAATGCTATGTGCTTTAGAAGAAAAAAACTACTTAAAGCATAAATCCTGACTAAATGGAAAGAACAGCTAATAAGTTACTGCTTTTGTATGGAATAATATTTAGTTATTGGTAAAGAAAATTTTTGTTAGTAGCATCACAGAGTAAGCAAGGAATTCCTAAAAACTTAAAATGAAATTTGTAATAGAAATGTTCATTTAGGGCCAGGGATTTAGGTCAGTGGTTCTGGCACCTGTCTTGCAAGTGCAAGGGCCCGGGTTTGATCCCTGATAACCACATACCATACTGGGTGTGGAGACTCATACCCAGCAGCAACCAGTACCACATACCACAGTGCCGGGCGTGGTGGCTCACGCCTGTAATCCCAGCACTCAGAAGGCAGAGGCAGGAGGATTGCTGGGATGTGAGTTGGAGGCTGAGCTCAGGGCCAGCCTGAACCACAAAAGCGAGACCCTGTCTCAAAAAAAAAAAAAAAAAGAAAGAAAAAAGAAAAAAATGTTCATTTATTTTGCCAGTATTTCCATGTTTGGGACTTTGTAGCAAGGACAAAGCTTGAACACAGGAATGCAGGAGAAGGTAGAGTTGGAGAGAAGATTAAATGGGACCCCAGGTTGCAGATGCCCACTTAGTGGTAATCTTGAAGTAGGTACATGAATTATAAGCACACAGCATAAGTTGAATACGGTGTGGCAATGATGAGATAGGTACTGTGAGGGCTGCCGGAAGTACAGTGAAGACCAGAACTACCTGTGCCCTGAGGAGCTGGTGTGTCAGTGTGGATGGAATCTCACAATAAATAGAAATTCAAATACATATAAGCTTCGGGAGGGATTGGTGCTATGAAGGAAGACAAAGGACAGTAAGATTAGAGTGTTTAAGAGTCTATTTCTGCTAAAGTGGTTGGGGCAGCCTGTCTGAGGCGGTGACATTTGAGCAAGATGTCCAGATAAGGAAAGAAGCAGATATGAATAGAGTTTCGCAGGATATTCTCCTAGGCAGAGGAAGCATCAAGTGCAAATGTTTCAAGGCTGGAATTAGGTTGGCGTATTCAAGGAAAAGAACACCAGCAAGACTGGGTTCTGGGGAATGAGGGGAAAGGATAAAATTTAAGTTTAGAGGGACAGACAGGGACTGCATCACAGATAGGCTTGTAGTCCAGGGAAAATAATCTGGGTTTCATTCTAAGTGTGTTAGGAAGACATCTGGAGGGCTTGAGCTAGAGAATGACATGTCTGACTGTAATTTTAAAAGATGATTCTGATGTGTGTGTTAGAGGTTGACTGAAGGGAGGGAGGTAGGAATAGAAGACAGGTCAGGTGGAGGCTCTTCGGGGTCTCCAGGGGAGAGCTGCAGGGGCCTGCAGTGATCACTGCTGGACAGCACGGGGCAGGGCTGGAGCAGGACAGTAAACCACAAAGAACTGCCGGTGGATGGGGTGTTGGAGACACACGGATGCAAACAGAGTTTTCAGAAATCAGGGGGTTTCTAATGTCTTGCTGGGGTGAGCTGGAGTCCTCCTCTGAGAGATAGGGCCGAAGTGGTCAGGGAGGCTGTGCTGTGGAGGCCTGGCTGGGAGGAAAGACAAGATGCAGGCAGGACAATGTTCTGTCTAGACAAAGACAAGCTTGGTGTCAGGAATTCATATGAGGGGAGGGAGAGATAAATCTGCAAAGAGAGGCCGGGAAGGGCCTTAAATGTCAGGCTAATATTTGATTTTCTGAAGCAAAGGCAGCGTATCTCTCAGCAGTGAATTTAGCGGCAAGAAACTGGAAAGTTGTAAGTACCTTGAACAACGAGGGCTTTTTCTTCCTAACGAGAGGGGTAGGGAGAGTGAATTGACCGTGAGGCTTTTCTTGCTTATACAGACCTTAAACTAGATCTTCCTGCTTTTCATCCTCCTGTCTATTACCTCAACGTTTATATCCTGAACAGGAAGCCAAGCAAAAGGGACAAAAATAACAGAGCTTTGTGTTTTTCCTTCTCATTTGTTAATTCTGGAAAAAAAAATATAAAACATAAAATTTACCAATCCAAGCATTTAAAAATGTATACTTCAGTAGTATCAATAACATGCATAATCCTGTACAACATGGCTACTATTCCTTTCCAAAGCTTTTTCGTCCAAAACTCATCATCCAAAAACAGAAACACTGCAACCACTAAGCAGTAACCATTCCTCCCCTTGCCCTGCCCTTGCCTCCTGACCTAATCTGCTCCCCCAGATCGGGAAGTCTGAGCCAATCCCATGTGAGGAGGAAAATAAGGATGTCTGTGAATCTCAATTCATGGGTTGACAGCTGAATAATATTTTGATAATTCCCTGGGAGAACATCCCTGTTATCTCCTTTCTTTTGCTTTCTCTTTTCTCTTGGAGAATCACTGATGACCATAGCTGATTTGCAAGAGATTGAGAGGAAAAACTAGTAGAAGAAGGGGAGCATGAGTGAGAGACTTGGGTGGATATTGAAGTGCAAGGAGCGGAAAGAACTGAGGGATTTTGTGTGATAGCGGATTGTGTGATGCTATGGGTGAGAAGCCAGGCTAGCAGAGGCTGTTTGTAGAAAGTTGAGGTGACCCCTTGGATCTCCTTTGAACCCACATTAGAACTGGGTCCTAGTTTCAGGACTATGTTTCTCTAATTTTAGCTTTTTCTCTTTTTAAACTAATAGATGGTTCTACGGTGTGTTTTTCTAGAGTTATGATGTGTGCCAAGACTTGGCAATGGAATTTACTCAAGTTATTGATTTGATGATCTTTGCAAAAAATGTTAACATTCTCTAGTGCTTTTTTTTTTTTTTTGGTGGTCCAGAGCCTCTCTCATTCTATGTAAATACGTTTATAAAAACACACATATATATTTTTCTGTACTGATACTTGTCCATGTCATTTCTCTCACTAGTATAGCCACACCTGCAAATCTCTTGCCTAATTTTGAAAATCATTGATACGTAGTTTTCAATTATGTTTAGGTAAGCATCCTTATATGAATGTGTCGGGACTTGGGTCTGATTATTTCTTTAGGAGAAGCACTTTGAAGTAGATCTTTGGGAAGAAAAGTCTTTTTTTGGAAAGAATCTTGATACCCTTAGTCAAACTGCTTTCCATAATAATTTTATCAATTTATAGTCCCAGATCAGCCTGGGTATACCTTTTCCTTCACCTGTTTGTCAGCAGTGAGTGTAGCTGATCTCTTAATCTTTCAACATTTGAGGAATTAAAGCTTTGTCATTGTGAGTGCCAGTGAAGCTAAGTGTCTCTCTGCGTGTGTGGTGCTGTTTTACTGAGTATCTGTGTGTGGTAATGAAGTGCTGGTCACTGCCTTGTGTCCATAGGCCTTGCGTGACATGGAGGTTTGAGAAGGGCGGGCTGACGCTTGCTGGATATTGCTCTAGTCCAGACTTGGACGGGGATATGCATGTGCCCAAGACGCAGCAATGGAAATCAGAAGAATTGCACATACCAGATAATTTCATAAAATGTGGTCAGAAGTTGACAATATAGGTGATCTTAGGAGTTGGAATGTGAATTGCAAAGATAGAGACTGCAGCAGGAAAGCAGGTAAAACATTGCGCACACCCAGGCAGGCTCCTCTTACTTCTGGACTGACGTCAGCAGGCAGAGATGCCGTTTCAAGTCTCATCTTTCTTTCCTCCACCGCTCCGGTTCTGAGGCCAGTTAGGTTCCCAATGCTCATCTCCTGAAAGGTTTTGCCCTTGGTTCTCTCACCACAGAAACATTTCCTTACGGTGGATGCGGGTGAGCATGAATGCCCCTTCAGTTAAGAGGCTCGTCTGCCTACCCGTGTCTTTTCTGGGTTCTTGCGTCTGATCCTCTGCTTACCCACATGCTAGCCTTGTTACCCTGCAGAGTTCTAACAGTGTTTAGGTTGGAGTTCAGTTTACCTGGGCTCATGTTTGACTTTTAATATCTATGAAACTCTTGATCATTTTACTTCTCATATTTTTTAGTAAAGCATTTCTTTTATTAACATTTTATCAGTTTACATTGGACTTTTGTGAGTCGTGAGTGAGAACATACATAACTGGCTGTATAATCTTAGGTAATCTTATGCTATCTGTAAAATGAGGATATATTCTTTTCTTACAAATTTCTTCTATGGAATCCATATTATCTTTGCAAATCACCTTGAGCCTTGCCTATTGCATGCTAGAGTGTGAGCAGCTATGATACTGGTAATGTATACAAATATGATAATTACTTTTCAAGCTATTATACATCTTTGGAAGGCAAGGACTATGTGTTACGTTAGATTCCCAGTGTCTTGCAGAGCGGCTCCCCCATAGATATTAACCATTATTCGCTGAATGAATGCCTTTGAGTTTCGTCTCCCGGGAGCCAAGGAGAGACAGGTCAGGAAACCAGTGGTGGATAAATGGCCAGGAGCTCTCCGGAATGCGACAGGTGGAAGCTGGCGGGACCTCTGCATTTGGGTCTTAGCTCCTCTCTGACTTCTCTCCATTATTCTTTTCTTCCTTTGTCGTAAATTGCACATCAGCTTGTAAAACAGAGATTCACTGTCTCATTGGCCCTTTTCCTTCTTACTTGATTAAAATATTTTGGCAGTTTATTTACACTTGCTAAGGGATCAAAGTGCTTTTACTTTTCTTAAATTGAGAAGTACTCCGTGGAAAAAGGTATATGGGGTAAACAGGAAGTGGATGCAAAGGGATAACCTCAGGTGTGGAGGAAGGAAGGCCCTGTGAGTGTCAGCACAAGCCAGTCTGTGTCGGATCTGAGCTTGATCTTTTTGCTCTGAGTCGTTTCTCCTCCCTGAGTAGTCTTCTCACTGATACGCCCTGGCTTCGAGGAGAGTAACTTTGTTACGCTTAGAATATGGATGAAGGACTTCTGCTGCTTTAAAAAATACAAAAGAAAGACACCTGTATCCATGAAGATTAGAATTGCTGTAGCTGAAACGGAAGAGCAATGCGAAGTTAGACGGGCCTTTGTGTCTGGCTCTGGGAAAGCCCAGATTTAGGCAGGGCGGGGCTGGCGTGCAGCTGCATGTGCGTGGGCTGTTCCTACCTTCAGCTTTCAGGGCTACATGCATAGAATGCAGCTCTGTGGTGTGTGTGTGGGTTGGGGGGAGCGCTGGGCATCACCAGGACATTGCCGCTCAGAGGAGGAGGGCTGAACACATCCTGTCCCTGCAGCACATCCGGAAATCACACAGAGTCTGCTTACACCCGTGAGGTTGTGATGTAGTCACAGTCACACCAGCTGTGAGGGAGCCCAGAAAACATGGTCGTTCTCTGGGCAGTCGAGTGCCCAGTCATAATCTTGGGATTCTACCTTAAGAGACAAAAAAAGAGGGAAATTATTATGGAACAACTAGTGCCACTCCTCTGGTCTGAGATGCAGAAAGTTAGGCCCTGTCTCAGTTTGCGGAGTTCATAACCGTGGGGCTGATACTGGGTCCTGAGTTGTTTTCTTTCCTCCCTTGTTTTTGGACTTGTTCTTTCACAGAAAAATCCAAATTTGACTTTACTTGCATTTAATAAATGAAAAGAATTAGGAGTAGAGTTGAATTACATAACCTTTAGATAAATCTTCCTTCCTCATAAAATGTAACAAACACAAAGACAGCAAACTACCCATAAAGAATTCATGAGACACGTGTAATTACTTCGATTGAGGCCCGTTTCATTCTAGGATGTGTGTGGCTAAAACAATAATGCAAACATCTGAAAATATTCAAATAAAATGCCTATTTTTTCAAGAGGTCATAAGCCTTTGGAAAGGGACTGTGTTGTACGTACATTGAGTTTCCAGTGTCTAGCACAGTATCTCCCATGTAGATCTGTTGCACTCATTTGTTTTTAAATCACATTTAAATTTTATCTAGCATTTATTGGCTCCTGTTCATCATTTAAAATATCATGAGTTGCATTTTTATAAATCAAGATTTATAGTATTTTGTCTCCTGACCCTCATTCTTGATGCTTTTTATTGCTACTGTATTTAAATTGATTCAGTGCTCATTCCACATTTCTTATCTTAGCTTCTCCATAGCTAAGAGTTTTATTTTGATTTCTATCTTGACTGGCTGGCTTTATCAGTGCATCAAAAATATTTTTTCCTGGGGCCGGGGAGTTAGCTCAGTGGTTCCGGCGCCTGTCTCGCAGGCGCAAGGACCCGGGTTCGATTCCCTGGTAACCACATAACAATACTGGGTGTGGAGACCCACACCCAGCAGCAACCAGTACCACATGCCACAGTGCCGGGCGTGGTGGCTCACGCCTGTGATCCCAGCACTCGGGAGGCAGAGGCAGGAGGATTGTGATGTGAGTTTGAGGCTGAGCTCAGGGCCAGCCTGAACCACAAAGCAAGACCCTCTCTCCAAAAACCTAAAAAAAAAAAAAAATATATATATATATATATATATATATATATTTTTTTTTTTTTTCCTTTTTTTTAAAGAATCGGTCCTAGTTTGCATTTGTCCAGGAGTTCTTTTTCTACCTCCAAGCTTGGTGATATTTTTATTCTTGAGGCTCAGTTGTTAGCATCACAGCGTTTATTGTCAATCAGGTCTTGCAGGTTTGCTAGAACATGATGTATCCTCTCTGATGTCACTAACTCCCACCAGTGTGTGAGCAGTGCTGAAGGCTCCTAACAGCTCAGAGACAGTCTGTTCCTCATGTCCTACTACAGTAGGGGCTGGCAAACCTTGGTGTCTTTGGCTAATAAGACACTTCAGGCTGCTTGGCCTTTGTCTTTACATGGTTATCTCCTCTTTGTAAGACTCCTTCTTTTCACATAGTGAGCTCTTCTTTGAGTTGTTTTTTCCTTGTATATGGACAGCAGCCATATTGGATTAGGTCCCCCTAATAGGTGTCAACATACTTTATAATATCCACAAAGAACCAATTCCCAAATAAGATTCCATTCACAGACCTTGAACACATCTTATTGAGAGATACAGTTCAATCCACAACAGTACTTCAGAGACTTTCTTTTTTGAACGTAAGAACAATTTATTCTTTCATATCTATGATCTGTTCTTTGCTAACATTATCTATCTCCCTCTGTAAGTACTGTGATTGGCTCCTCTGTCCTCCATGTCTATAATTTCATTTTATTTTTTAAATAAATTGAGTTTATTGGTATGTTTTAGGAATAGCTTATAATTACTTTCCTTATTGGCAGTTTGTACCTGTACAAAATATATCTTGAGTCTTATTTTTTCCCGTTGTCCTGCCCTCCCTTCAACTCCCCACTGCCCCATATACATAAGCTCTGTTTCCATTTTTTCCTTTTTACCATCAAATTCTTTTCTTTCTCTTTGCTTTCCCCTGCCCTCACCAGTTACCATTTTTTTTTTTTACTATTTTTTTTCCTATTTCTCAATACCTATCATACATTTTGGACCTCATTTGTACCTTCAGTTTCTCACACTAGAGAAATGAAACAGTGTTTATACATCTGTCTTTTATTTATTTCACTGATGAGTATGGCCTCAAGGTGCATCCATTTAATACAAAAATTCATCTGGAATCAGAAGAGACCTAGAATAGAAAAAACAATTGTAGAGAACAATGGGAGGGAGTATCATAATCCCCAACTTGCAACTATACCACAAGACCACTATATTAAAAACAGTATGGTACTGGCAAAGAAACAGACCCAAGGACCAATGGAGCCAATTAGAAGACTAGAAAGAACTCCAGACATAGTAAGCCACCTTATCTTTGACAAAGGAGCCAAATACTCTCAGTGGAGGAAAAATAGCCTCTTTAATAAATGATGCTGGAAAAACTGGGTTTCAGCCTGTCAGAGATTAAAACCAGACCTATACCTTTCACTATGCATTAGGCTGAAATCGATGTGGATTAAAGATCTAAATATTAAAGCAGGAACACTTAATCTACTGGAGATAGGTTAGGTAGAACTCTTAGAAACATTGGTATACAGAAAGACTTCATGAACAAAATCTCAGTAGCATGGGAAATAGCTGCTCTATTGGTAGTCTTTCCTGCTGCCAAAAGCTTTTTAATATGATGAGAGCCCACTTGGGTCTGTTTCCTTGTAAAAAGACAATCTACAGTGTGGAAAAATTTTTACCAGCTGTTCTTCAGACAAAGGTACTATCTAGAATATATAAAGAACTCAAAAAACTCAGATCATCTCAAATTTAAAGACTCAATCCAAAGTGGGCATGTGATATGAACATTTTCACATGAAGAGGAAAAAAGAGTAAAGAAACATGAAAAATCTTCAGCCTCACTGGTCATTCGAGAGGTGCAGATAAATACAATATTAAGATTCCGTCTTAATCCAGAAAGAATGGCTACTGTCAAGAAATCAACCAGTAACAAATACTGACAGGGCTTTGGGGAGAAAAGAACACTCCTATACTGTTGGTGGGAATGCAGACTGTTGCAACCACTGTGGAAATCAATGTGGAGGTTCCTCAAAAATTAGGATTAGATGTTCCATTAAACATTGCTATCATTTCATTTTCAATTCTATCTCTTCCTCTTATTTGCTATTTCTAGTTACTCATTATTTCTAAAATAGTATTTCGATGTAAATCTTAATTTGTTCCTATTGGTCTACCGTGTCTGTGTATACTTTTGTTGTATATTGGCTAGACTGAGAGGTTTACTTTCTGTGTTTATGGCCTTTAAGTACACTTATTCCCGAAGGCTGGAAACAGAGGTATGCAAAGAAAATTGGGAGATGAGCCACCAGACAGTGCAGCTAGTGTGAAATGGAGGAGGCAAATGTACTCAGAAACTCAGTGTAAATGAAAAATCCACTGGATGCAGTCAGATGACAGGACGGATGTGAAAGGAAAGCAGAGCTGCTGCTGGTCCTCAGCACCGTTACACCTGTGTCTCGGAAACACAGTGTCCTGGGACTGGTTCCGACATCCTGAGGGAAGGAGTGGCACAGAGGCCAGACTCCCGGGATGGGTGCCCACATACTCTGCCCCACCTGGAAGAGGAGACTCGGGGGAGATGATGGCAGTTGGCACACTTTGGACTGCAAATGGTGGGAAGCTGTGGCCTGCAGCCTATGAGACCTGGGGAAGAGAGCCTGCAGCACTGACACAACACCGCCACTTGGTCCCATTGCATTCCTCCAAACTGGGGAGTTCTGTGCCCCGAAGGCTTCCTCCCCACCACCCGTCGTCTTGGCAAGGGAAGCTCCCAGGCCTAAACAGAGAGTGTGTGAACACCGTGGGTCTTGGAACCACTGGCAGGGAGCTTCAGCTACATCCTGGGAGACGTGGTGAAGAGGTGACACAGCAGAGCCAGCTCAGAGCAGACCTCTGCTGTTGTTCACCTCAGCACCAGAGAGATCTGGGACCACCTGATACCCTCCCCACCTGCAGAAGAAACCCCTCTGTGGAGCCTGTTGGCTGTGCTAAGGGGCCCGGGTTAGAAGGATAGCAACTAAAAAAAAGAACTCTGCACACAAAGAAGTATTCAGGCTGGAGGGCTGCCTGCATGTACTAGGCAAAGTCCAATGGAGGAAAAAGTTGGAAATGACAATGAGATTTGCCTTACAGTAAGGGGAGCAGGAAGAGGAGGGCCCTGGAAGAAGTCAGTGGAGAACCAGTGTTGAGCAAAGGAGGCTACAACCTCCTGGCCTCAAATTAATTGAGGTTAGATCTCAGAACAGAGACAGAGGCCTGCAGTTAGCCGTACCCAACATACAGCTCTCTGCCTGGAGGAAGGCCTGGAGAGCCTGCAGGTAGCCCAGCATGCAGTTAAGCAACCCAGGAAGCAGGTGGGGTCTCAGAAGTCTGCAGCCAGAGTCCTGGGGGACCCTTTGGCTTTGTGCTGTGGCAGCTGTGTGGTTTTGTTTTTGTATGTGTCTGTTTGGTTGTTTTGAGTTTTTTACATTTTTTATAGATTTCATTTTACTTTTTACTAGTTTTTTATTCTCTCTCATTTGGATTTTATAAAATGGTACAAACAATACCCTCTTGAATAATTTTAAAAAATCAAGGAAGAAATTAGACACTATTTAGAATCAAATGATAATGCCAGTATACTGTCCCAGTTACTATGGGACACAATGAAATCATTCCTGATAGAGAAGTTTATAGCACTGATTGTCAACATCAAAAAAAAAAAAAATAAACCAAACTAAATATATAATGATGCACCACCAGACAAGAACAGTCAAAATTCAAACCTAATATAAGAAGTAAGATTATAATGATAGAGCAGAAATTAATGAAAGACTAAAACAGCAATACAAATAATCACAACCTCTTTACTCATAGCAATAAACAAAATAGACAAAACTTTAGTCAAACTTGCCAAAGAGGGTAGGAAAGATCTATTGCAGTACAGTTAGAAATGAAAAAGGCGAAATCACAATGACATCATAGAAGCAAGGGCGATTATTAGTGCAATAACCACTTCGAAAACCTATACTTTAGCAAATAAGAGAATCGGGAAGGAAAGAATAGATCTCTAGACACAAATGAATTACCTAAACTGAATCAAGAAGTTATAAAAACCATGAATAATTAAATAACAGGCAATGAAATTGAGGCAGGAGTTAAAGAAAACCCTACCAATAAAGAAAAGCTCAGGAGTGAATGGATTCTCTACTGAATTCCACAAAAGCTTCAGGAAAGGTGTAATTCCAATAAGCCTCAGATTCATTAATGAATTTGTAAAGGAAACAGTACTTCCAACTAATTTGTAGAAGCTAGCATTACTAAAATGACTCAACCAAAAATAAAACTAGAGGCCAATCTTTGTAAGGAATATGGATGCAAAAATCCTCAACAATAAATGGACGTACCTTGAGGACATCCTCATAAGTGAAATAAATAGGTCACAGATGTGTAAATACCGTATCTTTTCTCTGGTATGAGAAAACAAAGCTATAAATGAGTTCTAGAATGTATGTTATATATTGTGAAATAGAAAACACTCAAAGCGTAATGGAGTTAAGGGGGGAAAATAATGAGATTATAACAAAATGGAAGGAAACAAAGTTTATGTATATGGGGGGTGGGGGGATAGGGTGGGCAGGGTTATGGGAAAAAATGAGAATTAAGTTGTGTCATATACTGGTACAAATTCTCATTGTTGAATGCAATCATGATGTATATATATAATGTACCAATAAAGATTTCAGTTAAAAAAAATCCTCAACAAGATACAACCAAGGAGAGTATAACATATCAAAAATATCATGCTATCATGCAGCAGGCTTCAGTCTAGGGATGCAAGGGTTGGTCCAATGTCGACAAATAAGTAAATGTGACACATTACGGAAACAGAAGCAAGGACAAAAATTACATGGTCAGAAAAAGTCTTTGACAAAATTCAACATCCACTTATGATTTTTTAAAAAGCCTTGAAGAAAATAAGTATAGAAGGACTTGATCTGATAAAAGCTGTTTATGACAAACCTACTGTCAACATCATATTAAATGTGAAAAACCTGAAAGCTTTGTGTTAAAAATCAGGAATGAGTCAAGGTTGTCCACTGTTGGCACTTTTTAAAAATATAGTGTAATACTAAAAGCATTACTAGAACAATTGGGTAAGAAAAAAAATAAAAGGGATGTGTATGGGAAAGGAGGAAGTCAGGCTATCAGTATTCACAGATGACATGATCCTTTACAGAGAAGACCTAAAAAAATTCCACCAAAATACACCTCAAATTAATAAACAGCTTCAACAATGTAGCCATGCATAATCAATACATAAAATTCAATAGCATTCTTCTTCTCTAGGGATGGCAAACCTTTTACAGGCTGAGTGCCCAAACTACAATCCCAAACCCAATTATTTATGGAAAAATGCCAGAACTACTTTTAAACCTGAGTAGTGAGGCTTTAGTGTAGAAAAACAAGTCACACATTTACATCCTTTGGCTTAAAAGAAAAACACAATAACATGCATGCCATAGGTTGAGCATACTGATCTGCACCAGTAATGAACCCATAGAGAATGAAATTAAGCAAACAGTATTATTTAACAGCTTCAAGAAAAATTAAGTACTTAGGAATTAACAAAGTGAAAGACCCTCTAAGATGAAAACTATAGTACTCTCAAGAAGTAGATCAAAGAGGGCATCAGAAAATGGAAAAACTTGCCCTGAAACCAAATAGGCACAAACAATACAGTAAAAATGAACATACTACCCAAACTAATAGATGAATTTAATGCAATTCTGTTCAAAAACATCAACAGTATTTCCTCACAGAATTAGGAAAAACAATCCTAAAGTTCATATAGAGCCATAAGTGATCCAGAGCAGCTGAAACAGTTTTGGGCAACAAGAGCAAAGCAAGAGGCATCTGAATTGTGGATTTTAAGTATTAGAAAATTATAGTGATAAAACAGCATAGTACTGGCACAAAAACAGGTAGGTGGATCAGTGGAACAGGTTAGAGCCCACCCCAGACATGGCCAGACTTCTGATCTCTGACAAAGATGGCAAAAACACACTCTGGGGAAAGGAAAGACTCTTTCATTTATGGTGCTAAAAAAACTGGCTATCCCCAAGCAGAAGATTCAGTGTAGACCTTTATCTATTACTATGTACCAAATTAAATGCAAATAGATCAAAGACCTAAATACTAAAAGAGAAATGCTTATTCTGTAGTATATAAAACTCTTGAAGACGTACAGTGAAAGACGTTCTAAACAGAACTCTAATTGAATAAGAACATCAAGAGTCAACTATAGTATTGTATGAAATTAAAAAGCTTCTGCATAACCAAGCGAGTAACAAAGAGAGACAACCAACAGAACAGGGAAAAAATCCTTGTCAGCTACTCCTCTGACAGGACCTATAAAGAACTCCAAAAAATTAGATCCCTGTTCAATAAAAACTCTATCACAAAATGCTCAAACCAAATGAATAAACAGAACAAACAATGCATACAGTCAGTAAACAATGTTCACATCTCTGGTCTTTAAATGCAAATGAAAACAACATTAAGATTTCATCTCATTCCAGAAAGAATGGCTATCATGAAGAAATCATAGAATATCTAATGCTTCTGAGGCTGTGGGGAAAAAGGATCTCTTCTACATTGTTGATGGGAATGTAAACTAGTATAACCTCTACGAAAGTATTACGGAGATTCCACAGAAAATGAAAATTAGAAATTACACTTATTCAGATTCTCCTCTCTAGTTATCTTCCCAAAAGAAGTAAAGATATAAGTGCTGTGATCACAGATGTATACCACCAAAAGAAGTAAAGATACAATATTACAGTGATCCATGTGCTCCCATGTTTATAACAGCACAACTCATGATAGATAAATATTGGAAGTGGTCTATGTGTCCATCAACAGATAAACTTCATTGGCTGTGATACCACCACTGTGCCAAGCTGTCCATCAACAGACAACTGGAGGAAAAAATATATGGTCATTACACGCAATGGAATGCTACTCTACTCTAAACAAGGACACATTTTTAGGAAAATGGCTGTACCTTGACACCACAATGTTAAGTGATAAATCAGACGTGCAAGTTGAAGTATTATATGGAATCTAGACCACAAAAGAGTAAATTAAAAGCATAAGCAAGGAGAATCAAAGAGATCTTTTGCAAATGAGAAGAGGATCTAGAGATGGAGGGAAGGAGCAGGAGAAGGGAAGAGAAGGAAATATAAAGAACGGAGATGTGCTGTATGCATGCACTGACTCTCCACGATGCATAGAACCAAAAGCGCTCACAGGCTACATGAATACTCAGCCACCGAGGTATATTCCCACCTCTCATGTACTGTATTCCATGAGATGAGGATATTAGTTTTTAAATTTCTTTGTCATGGCCTGTTTCCTTGGATATTTTCTGGCTAACAGTCCCTTTTGCAGTCCTGTCATCGAAGAGAGCTCTGTTCCGGTCCTTTTTGACAGGCAGATTAAATACTCGGAGCCTCCCTGTCTGCTGTTGCAGGAAACTTCCATCCTCCAGCTGTGGCTGCAAGTCTCAGGGACTGACCCCCCTCGTCTCCGGAGCTGCAGGGGGCACTGAGGGGAGAGAGAATTTGGTTGGGGTTGGCAGCCATCCATCTTTATTGGAGAAGATATTTTCTGTTTCCCTTTCTTAGATCTTGCATTCTACTCTCTGGTTGGAATGACTGCACTTGCTGAAGCATAGTATCATTTCTCCAGAAGCTTCTCCAACTTAACATGGTGTTCAGTAGTGCTTTTAGGTTGAAGATTTTACTAGGAGATTCACAGAACTAGTCAAACAGGGTCCCTGTCCTCTTCATCTCAGATATTACTGTTCAAGGATTAGAAGGCTAAATAAATAAAAGAAATCAGTATAGGACAGTGCAGGGTGTTTGTTACTGTATGTCCTCAGAAATAAATCTTGCATCTTGAAAAGCATATTTGTTCCCATATTATAAGAGAAATACATTGTTTGAATACAAATGCCTTGATACAATAGATATATTTAAGTCAAGCTGCTGTTCAGATCTTCACCAGAGACTTTAAAAAGAAACCGGTGTATGCTGATTTTGTTTCACTGACTTGGGGTAAGCGTTTGTTTCTTGCATGCTGAGGACATGAAAGAGGGTTTGCCTGTGTCTGGACTCTGAAGTCCTGAGCAGTTTCAGAGCATCAGACGGGAGCTGGCTGCTACGCCACTGGGTGTCAGCATTGTCTTTCCCACCAGGGCAGGAGTTGATTTGGAATGCCGGGTCCATTTCGGTCTTTGTGGTTTCATTGTAATGCAGAATATTAGACTTCGTGGCCAAACCTAGCAGGACCATCTTGTCCATGTAGCTTCCTTCACAGGCAGGGGCCCTGAATTAGGAAGCCAGGACAGCTGATTTCAGTTTGGGATGGATTCCACCCTTTCTTCCCCCCAGCTTCCCACATTGCTAGGGTAGGATTTCAAATTTAAAGGTCCACAAGGGAAGGGAGATAGAAAAACAACTGGACTCTGCCAGATAAACATGGATTGTTCTTCTTTTCCCCTAGAAATATGCACTTCTCTGTTTTTCTTGACCCGTCCATGTATCTTTTTATTTTCCTAGTATTGATTTAGAGAAAATTTCTTCTATGCTTAGAAAAAAAAACATGACAAATATGAAAAGTAACTGACTTGGTCACTCACTCATAGGGAAACCTTTGGGATGTATCCAGGTCTGCAGTATCCCAGCCAACAAGAAGGTGGGGGGCCTCACCTAGGTAGATCCTCAGATTGTTCAAGCAAGATAGGAAATCTGAGTTGGTATGTGAATTCTTCTCATTTACATAACTGACTCAAACCAGAAACAATAAGGAAAAGCTCATTTGTGAACCCCATAGAGGGCTTCTAGGAGAATGAGCTGTTGTCTCTGTTCTAGAAATTGGACGTGTTCTCTCCTGAGTTGAATGTTTTCGCCTGTGTCTCCTTGATGGAGCAAATTGATTGGTTCCAGCAAGATGAGGGAAGGTGACTTGGAAGATTCACAGAGTCATAGGTCATGTAACAATGGCACTTTATGCAAGGAAGAGAAGTGATGTTGCCGAGCAGCGTGAGGAGATATTAGTCCCTAAGAGTTAAATATCGTATTTTAATATCATTTGGCTTTGGAAGAGGTAGATATTATCACTTTCCAGTGCTTTATAATTTCCTGTTGTGAATGTATGAAGAAGGGAATCATGGGAAGGAGACATCTACAAGTTTCTCAAATCCTCAGAATTGGTCTGTTATAGATGGGCAAGGTTATACCTGAGAGCGCAGGTCAGACTCAGCCATACAGCCATCTGCTGGGGCAACATGCTCCAAGGACTTGAACTGGGCTGAGGGGAAGGAAGAAGGCAGCTCTGGGAGAGGAATACACATATTTAGGAAAGAATAGACTGAAAACATGTATTGGGGGCTGAATTGTGCATTGAGGTATACACTTGAGTTTGGAAATCACCTGATTCACAGCCCACCACGTCTGTTTTTGTGGTATGCTGTTATTTAGTTGAGAATTCTTCTAGAGCTAGTGAAGAAACAAAATAAAATGTACACAGAGAGTAACATGCACATTGGAGGAAGCTGCAAGGATGAAACGGGATAAATTTACAGCAAGAAAGACTTAAGTCCAATACACTGAAGAACTTCTTGATAGAGTTTTTAAATCAAATGTGTTTCCAGCCAAGCAGGCCTGATTGTGAAGGCCTGTCATCCCTGAAAGTCTAACGCTAACCTGGACAACTTAGCAAGACCCTCTCTCAAACTGAAATAGGAGGCCTGGAGTTGTAGCTCATGACAGAGTACTTGCCTGGTGTGTAGAAGGTCCTGGGTTCAAACCTAGTACCACATCACTAACAACAAAAAGTGTTCTTGGCAGGGAGTATGAGATCTCTTAAGATTCTACTATTATACCAAACATAAGTAAAGGAAAGCCCATGTTTTTAAATAGCTTTGTAAAATACTACTCTAACCACATTTATAGCCTTTTCTTAAAAATGTTGCTTCCTTACACTTTGATTCCTAGAGTGGGTGTACAAGTTGCCCCACAGTGTAGTTACAAGTCATGCTTTTCTGGAGGTTATCTGCTAATACTTTTAATTAAAGGATTAAACAGCAATATCTGTGGTCAAACAAGTAAATAAAAACAAATGTTGTGTCATTCTACAGAGAACCACAAAAGACACATTCAAGGCTTCTGGATGTCATGAAGCTGAGAGCACTCACTGACCCAGCACTCTGACCTCCTCTTGTCACTTGGTGGGCTCCTTCTCTGTGATGCCTTTGCTCAGATAACTGCTATTCTTCCTGTTCTCCTTGCTTACCAAATTTTTAACCTGCAACTCGTTCTATCTCTGTTTTTAAGCTACTTGGAATTCCTGTGAAAAGGAGTAGATACTATGTTAGGTAGTTGCACCTCGTTCATGGCGTGTGTATCACCCCTGTGATGTGGAATAAAACTGTCCAGAACTGCTTCTCTCTGCAATCTTATTTTACCCATTTTGGAACTCCCAGTGCTTGGCACCATGCCTGCCCATAAACAGTTCCTAATACATGTTTGTAAATGAGTGAAAATCATAGCCCAAGAGCACAGAGCCAAGGAGTATGTTACTGACTGTCTTAGTTCTCCTTGCTTCTCCCTGACCATTACCAAATTCCAGGCAAGGAAATAGGACTGAGTGTTCATCCTGGGTCAGCCATTGTCTTTGGAAAATTCATACAATGGCTAAACATTCTCAGTGTAGTCCGGAGCTTAAGCATCCTTAGTACAGACATGACAAAGATAGGTATGTCTAGACAACATAGTTAGTTTTAAGGCATTAGCCAAAAGTTCACTGACCACATGAATATTCTGGACATTTTTCTTATGTGTTCAAGTCAGATTTTACAGTTGGTCGAGACTCTTCCAACCTCTCTGTGACTTGTTGCTAACATAACCCCACTTACTCTTCTCAGCTGCAATCATTTGCAGCTACACTGGTGCAGCTGGAGTCCAGTTGCTCTCTTCTATTCTCCTACCTCTCCATTCTCCACATAGCTCCTCCTCACTTTTTCCCGGAGGCCCCATTTTGTTCCTTGAGCCCTGTCCATGTTTTCTCGCCATTGCCCTTACTGTTGCCTGTCTCTGAGGGAAACACTTCTCCACCTTCCCTAGGTGGCTCATGGATTACCTGTTCAGAGGAGCCTCCTGCCTTCTGAGCATCCTGAGAGACACAAGAAAATGGCGCTAGTTTTTGAGAGGTGCGGGGGAAAGGAGCTGACATGATTGATCTGCTGCCACAGTGGGCTGTTGAGCTTAATCCCAGGGCTGCTCTTGGCAGTGTCCCCTACTCCACTGACCTGTGTACTGGGTGGGGAGCACTTCACTTTTGCTCTTTTGCAGCCCTCAGAAGCCATTTTGAAGAAGAATTTTCTAATCTGAGCAGGCACACAAATCCTGGGGACTTTGTTAACATGC
The DNA here is from genome assembly GCA_004026965.1 of Petromus typicus. Classification (NCBI taxonomy): domain Eukaryota; kingdom Metazoa; phylum Chordata; class Mammalia; order Rodentia; family Petromuridae; genus Petromus; species Petromus typicus. The sequence goes on from PVIR01015806.1 coordinate 27,664, forward strand.
AGATGGGGGCCAGGAGTTTGGGTGTGAAGCCTGAGATTGTGTAACTCTGAGGCCACCAGATGAGGTCTGTGCTGCTGTTCAAGGTTCTCATCAAGCAGTGAGTGACCAGAGTGCAAAGATGATCAGAGGGAGCAGGGGGGCTGGTGGCATCTGCCCAACCTCTGCCCACGAACATCCTCATCCTGGCACCCCCAGGTTCACTCAGTTCCTTTCCTGTACATTGTGAATCTCAGCCCGAGACGACTGCTTCTGCTGTCCAGTGGCTGGATGATGAGAGTGGAAGCTCTGAGTGGGCCTTGTTTTCCCAGGGACACAAACAGTCTCCTGTGCAGAGGGGTGCTCAGTGGTTTCTCTCATGGCTCAGGAGCTTTTCCTAGGCCATCTTCTCTTTCATGCTTTTGTAGTAGGGTAGAGTGAGACCTTAAAAATTGTTCAAACTTTTTCTATACTTAACCCAAAAGATATAGTACAATGGCAAGTACCATTTTTAATTACCCTTTCTGTATGTTTTTCCTCCCTCCCTTTCATTATTAAGCTGTTTGTGGTGCTCTACTACCTGTTACAAATGAGATAACTCTACTCACTTTCCTGCAGTTTCCCAGCCATAGGATACGATCCCCTCAAACTCACCTCTTTACTTGCACATTCTTCCTGTGTTCCCTCCCTGCCCTGCTGCTGTAGGCAGTGCAAGGTAGAAGAAGATAGAGGCGGCTGATGTAGAAGGGGGCTCTGCCACGACAGCAGTTTCTTCCTTCCTAGCCCTTGCCAGAGGGGGCTGGGGTCACAGGGATCACATCTCTCCCTGCTCCTCACTCTCTACTTTTATGCTAGCAAAACTGAATGATCCCAGCCCACCACTGAGTGATCACTTTCTTATTTCTGTACTCCCTTTCTCTGTCACTCCAGTGGCAGATATTTACTAGGAGGCCCACACGCTGTGCTTGGTGCACAGGCAGACAAGAATGCCTGTCTTTGTGAGCTCTCTTTTGGTGAGAGATAAGCAACATCAAGACAGGAAGTAGAATATAAAACACATCCGCAATTGATAAATGCTATAAAGAAAAGTAAAGCAGTGAAGAGTAGGTGAAAGGGCACAGGGAGGCCTTTATTTGTGCAGGGGGCTCTGGGACATGGGAGATTGGGAGGGAGGGCTCATGTGGACGTTCAGGCTTCCTGTGGGCGGGTCTGAGATAGAGGGCATCGAGAGCTTTGGTCTCAGTTTCCAGGCAGAGTAATGGAAAGGAAGTGATTCTGGGTAACAGAAGTGGTTGAGGGTCTTGAAAGAAACAGTCTCTGCTGAGTTTTGGTGAGGGAAGTATAGTGTGTATCCTTTAAAAAAGGCAGTACACTTACATGGGTCAGCATTTAGAGATACAAAACTGTAGTGTGAACATTTTGAAATTTTAAAACTCCTATTTCATCCTTTAGGAATTCAGTTCTTCAAGACAACTTTTCTAAGCAGATTTTGTAATTTTTCAGGGATCTTTGACTGAAATGCATACACAGAAATGCATACACATATGTACACATCTATGTGCATATCTGTATAGCAATTCATATAATATGTATATTGTATATATAAGTATTCATACAAATAATCACATATATGTAATACATGTATTCATACATATGTACATAAACCTATAATTGAAAGAAAAGTTCAAGATTATACAAAGACTCAATAAGGATTTTTCTAGTTGCTAGATGGCTCCAGGTGTCTATAATACTTACAAAAATCCAATTATCTTTTAGGATGGTACATTGACAAGAAAGTCAACATAATCAAGAACAAAGAAATTACTTCGGGTTAATGAGGATTGAAATCTGGGAAGTCACAAGTTTAAACATTTTGAAAATGCACTTGGAGATTTAAAAAATGGTAGCCATAAGTATTTATAGCATTAAACCTTAAGATGTTTGGAAATTATATGCCTTATTAGCCAGGAATTATTATTGGTGCTGGCAGAATTATCAGTTACTATTAAGATATCTCATAAGAAAGGAGTTGGATGTGATCTCCATTTCTGGGCAATTTTGGGAAGGACGTCCATCGTACAAGTTAGCAGAAGTTAATGGAGTATTTCAAAAGTTGACCTGTATCTGGCAGTGGTCACATATGCAGCCAAGTTCTAGGTTGAGACATAGAACTCTTCTGAAACCTGATTAACAGTAGTCCTTAGACTCCATTTTAAGTGGCCTGAACTATTACTATTTCATTTTATTATTTGTTGCTTGATAAGGATTTTGGTATTTAAATTTAGGTATCCCATGATCAGTTAGGCGATACTGAGCATCTTTTCACAGCAAATTATTTTAATAAATATTTTACCCTTTTCCCATGACTGTAACTTTGTTCTTCTTGTTACTAAAAGTGAATACTATGGACACAGAAGAATGTGGAAACAAGTCCTAATTTGGAAGGTGTATTAATTTCTTATGGTTGTATCAATATACTAATAACTTAGTGGCCTGAAAACACATTGTTATTACTTTACAGTTCTGGAGGTCAAAGCCCAACATGGTTTTAAATGAACCAAAACCTAGTTCTCAGCAGAGCTGCTACTTCTAGGATCTCTATGGAAGAATCGTATCCTTGATTTTTCTAATTTCTAGAGGCTGCCTGCACCCCCGGCCTAGGCCCCTCCTTCACCTGCAGAGGCAGCAACGTAGTCTCTTCAAATCTCACTCATGCTCATTCTCTTCCTCTCTTACTTTCCCCTTTCTCTCTCCCCTTCTTGCATCATCGTACGTCTTCTCTCAGTGTGACCTTCATGCTTCTCTTGTAGAAGGGCCCTTGTTCGCGTTCTGTCCAGCAGAGTGATCCAAGATCATTTTTTCCATTTTGAAACCCTCCCCATATCTGCCAAGTCCTCTTAGCCAGGTGAAGTAACACTCGCAGGTCCTGGGGATTAGGAGGTGGACATATTTGGGCAGCCACTGCTCAGCTTTTCACAAGCAATCTTCTGAGGCTTTCTTGACTTACAGAAATCTCTTACTTTAGATATAATTTTTTCACAAAATCATGGCCCATTCTCAGTGAATGAGAGTAGGAGCTATCCCTAGTACCAGTTTAATACCTAATGAACACAAATATGGTTCTGTCTCGTCTCTCTCCAGTCTGATGTATTATTGGTATCTATAGGAGTGTTTGATTCTCTTCCCTCCAAAAATTGGATAATTTTAGTCTATAAAATAAACTGACAATCGAGAGACAATGAGTAAAAGGAGCTACAGATTTTATTGTATACCTGATATGCACAGGAGTATGAGACTCACAGAGGGACAAGAGGGCTGCACTTTACATAGAGCTTAACATAGGCAGAGGCACATGTGCTTCTGCAGGGAGTCCAGTGTTGCAGACTATGGAGTTTGGGGAGGATGTTTTGGGGGAGACCTGTCTTGTGATGTAGATGAAGTCGTTCCAATTCATGCGACTCCTGGCCAATACAGCTGGGTCAGGGACCAGACTCCAATCACTTTTTCCTGACAAGTGGAGCAGTCGGCTGGGGATTTAGCTCAGTGATTAGGGGTCCTGCCTTGTAAGCTGAAGGTCCTAAGTTCCATCCCCAGTAACCAAATACAACAAAGCTGGGCATGGAAATTCACACCTACCAGCAATCAGTACCACATACCACAGTGCCAGGCATGGTGGCTGACGCCTGTAATCCCAGCACTCGGAGTAGGGGGAGGTCAGAGACAGGAGGATTGCTGAGTTCAAGGCTGAGTTTAGGACCAGCCTGAACTACAAAGCAAGACCCTGTCTCAAAATAAATAAAAATAAAGTGGAACAGTATTAGACAAAAAACAAACACAAAACCTCCAAACAAAACCTGTACCTACTCTTATTATTTCAATATAGATAAGCATACATTTCTTTTCTTCAGAACCATGTATGTGTCTGCAGAGGCCTACAGTTTGTCTTAATAACCAACTCAAAATATACCAAGGCAAGATACTTAGGATGGAATATGTTGATCTTTGTCATGTTGTATTTTCCTTTCTCCATGTATTATGAATCCCTTGATGTACTACTTTTATAGTGGTTTTTAATAGTCAACACTTTGAGATTTTAAAAACCTGCCTTTACATTTATGCACAGATTTGACCTCTCGGGGTTCACTTCTGCCTGCAGATCTGTGCTGCCAGCTTGGCTTGCTCCCATTTGGCCTGAACAGTTGGTGACATATTTTGTCTAAGATTGTGTTTTTATACATTTCATTTTTAGAATTCTGAGTATTTTTCTCTTAACACTTAAAAGGTATATATTCCATTGTCTTTTATCTCATTGCCTTTTGATGAAAAGTCTGACATCAATACTGTTTTTGATAAAATATATATTTCCTATGACTGCATTTAAGAATGTGTTTACATCTACATTTAAACTCTTTGACTCAGTTCAGCTGTGATTATTCGGTAGAAATAACTAATGCTTTGCTGTGGTTATTCTGCTTTATGTCCATGAAGAAAATCTTCCCTTCATGGATTTATTTGAATCTGGAGTTTTCACCTGGTGTTGTTTAAGAGGTTTCATTTTAGCTTTAGGATTTTCATTTTTCTTTATTTTGTCCATCATGTCTTCTAATTTATTTAGTGTATTTTAGTAGTTATTTTAAAGTATTTGCTAATTCTGACACCTGAACCATTTTTGGCTCTTGCATCAGCTGTTTTCTTTTTCCTGTTATAAGGTGTCATATCCTACTCCTTATTCTCTTGTTTTGCAACCTTTTTATTGCAGGGCAGAGATTTTGTAATGAAGCAGCTGAAACCCCTGAAGAAAACATCATCTTCTGTGAAGACAGCCTGTTCTTTCCTCTGCCAGTAGCTCAGGGAGAAAGGTCAATCCTTACAGTTCATTCAGGATTGAGCTGGTTTGGGGCTGACTTACAGCTTTGCTTAGATTCACTCACTTGTTTTCCAATATCTTCAGGGTTGACCCAGCCTGCTTTGTATTCATACATTACAGGCCACTCCACTGGTAGGCCTTTAAGATCTAAGCACAGAAAGATGACAGCATGCTTCAGCTCTCATGCCACTTCTGCACACTCAGTGGGAATCCCGGGGTGGGTGATGGCAGGCAAGGACAGGTTCTCTGCAGGAGGACAGGAGATTCTATGAATCTCAGTCTTTTCATGCTGGCCCTCCAGGTGTGCAGACCTTCATGTACACAACAGCCTCCCTGTGCCTGAGCTAAGGCCAGCGTGCCCGTGGTCCCTGTGGAAATGCTACCATTAAAAACTAGGCTGCTGTATTTACATACTTAGAAAGATCTTCTCCTTTTCTGTAACTTAATTTCTTTAGACCGTATAGTATCTACAAGTCATGAATCTCTTTAAGATATGAGGTGGTGCAGGAGAATCTTGTTGGTTTTTTTTTTTTTTTTTTTTTTTTTCTAGTTTGTAAGGCAACAGTAATAGTCTCTTAAGACCTTCCTCTTCTATGCAAATTATTCTTTTAAATATCTAAAGTTTCTAACGATTCCCCATCTTAATGTATTATAATTTTCTCAGATCTGTAAGTTGCTCTCAAGTAGTTTTATGTTTCTCTATCAGTTTTTTTTCTGTTTGTGATTTATATACTTTGAGCCCAGGCTAATAGATACACACATTTATATTCAACTAGGATTGGTTTTTGGTAATATGTGCTATTTTTAATCACTAATAATATTTTTTATTTTGAAAATGCCCTAGCTTTATGTTAGTGTATCTATGCTAGTTTTCTTTTGATTATTATTTGCAAGTTATCCCTTTTATTTGTTCACCTTTCTGGTTCTTATCTTTTAGATGTGTCTCCTAGAAGTAATTTGTGGTAGTGTTTCATTCTTTATTTCCCAGTGTGAGCATGCCTGCATTTTGTAGGACAGCTTATCCATTTATAGTTAATGTAATTAATGATACATTTGCACTTACATCAATTATCTTACTGTGCTTTTTATTTGTTTCAGCCATTTTTTTTTCTTCCTCATTTTTTGGTCTTCTTTTGAGTTGCAGAAATATTTTTAGATCATACTATTTTCTCTGTATTTTCTTTAACTTTATAATCTTTTTTATTGTGTCTTAGATTTTATCCTAAAGATTTAAAAAATTAACTGTTGGATTATTTTATCTTAAATTTTGCATGTATTATTTTCAGGATAGATAAAAGCCATATGTGTTCAATTTGTGCTCGTGAGTTTTATTATATAGTCAATCTTCATTTGTATTTATCCACAAGTTTTCTCTTCCTAGTGGCCTTTCTGTCTTACCATGTTGCTAACAGTGATCATCTTCCATCTACCCACAGAATCCCCTTTAGTATTTCCCCCAGTAATTCTGCTAGTGTCAAGTCACTTTTGGGGGGGAGGGTTATCAGAAATATTTTTTATTTTCTCTAAAATTCTGCTATCTTGGAAGTGCTTATTTCATTTAGTTTGGTCTTCTCAGCCCAGTAAGATGGCCAGAATTCCTTGACCGATGCTTTCTGATCTGCCTCTGTGTTCTTTAAAAGCTGTCAAGGACACTGTGGAGTAGCATAGTAGCAAATATAAGGATATATATCTATATATCTATATCCTATATATATCTATATATATCCTATGTATATAGGATATATATCTATATATATCTATATAGATATATAGATATATATAGATATATATATAGATATAGGTATATATAGGATCTTCTTTAGAATCTTGAGCTACTAAGTCCTGGTTACCATAATTATCTGCTAATGAATAGAGACAGGCTCTCTAAGTTTTCATTTCTTTGACCTAGCTTTTATAGTTGTTTTAAGTAGGGAATTTACTGTGCATCAGGCTTCATTATCAAAGCTAAAAGTAGAACCTCCAAATTGTTTGTTTTCAGTAAAACACATCAATTAAAAGGAAGTCTTTGGAAGCTTTTGGCTCTTTTTCCATAGCCCTTACCTTGTCATTCTCTTTTCTCTAGATTAGATGACTACAGTACCCCACCCTTACCATTGTGCACTGTGCTCTCCAGACCTTTGGTCATTCTCGTTTCCTAGTTCATCTTTTTAAATTATAAAGTGGAAAACACAATTACTACTGGCTTTGCAGCCCAAAAAGGTTACTTTTAAATGCTGGCTATCCTATATTAATTACTTGATCATGATAAAGTTAATATTATATTTAAGCCTTTAAATTTTTACCTGCAAGATGGAGAGTATTATGAAGCATGCAGAATTATTTTCAGCTTTAATTGGATTATAGTAGGATTCAGTGAAAATCAGATGCTGCCTTTGCTGTTGCATTTGTCTGCTTGTTTTGCCCTTGAAAGCCCTTCTAGCTGGGATAAATGCTCGGTGGTGGTCTCTCTCATAGCTTTACTGAAATCTGTTCTGTATCTGTTCCTTGCATGTATCTGGTTCAGTTGCCCAACCCCATCAACAGCTATAGAATCACCCTCAGAGAAAGTATAAATCAAGGTATGACTTCCTTCTCCTTAGGACTTTCTTCTTCTGGGATGAAAAAAGAATGAGAAGAAAGATGTTTATAGAAGAATTTAATTTAGCTACAGGAATATCACTGAAATGGTGAGGCACGCTCCTTCTCTCCAGGATGACTCTTTTATCAGTATTTCCCTTGGTTTCCTTCTGTTTTGCAGTGGAAAATTAATAAAGGTTTTGGATGCAATCTTCAGCCAAGGTCGGCAGCTGCGGCTGTGCTCTTACTTAAAATGCCTGTTTTCTCCCACTCATTTCTGACCCTGCTGAAGCCTGTTATCAGTGCTTGCACATTTTTGGTGACTGATTGTCATTGCATTGTAAGAATGCTGCCTGGATGATTGCTCCTCACCCAGCGACACCAGCCAGCTGAAACACACCAGGAGACGACAAAGGACGTTCCAGACTCAGCAAATGGGGCAGGAGACATTTACATGTGTTTGACATTTATGTTCTTTTGAGTAGATTTTGCCACTTTGAAAATTCCCTGAACCTACTATCCCAAGCGGAAGAGTGGAACCTAACTGCAAGGGAAAAAAGAAAGCCTTCTTTGAAAAGGGAGAGAGGGATGAGGAATGAGGCATTCCTCTCTGTTTACTAGGCCTTTTTGGTGATTGAAAAAGACAAAATTAGAAATTTGACAAGGTGATGATGACTTCAGTTTCTGATGTGTCAGAGGATGGTTCTGTTCAAAACATAACATTTAAGGGTTTGTTATTACCAGTGCTTCCCCTCTCTCCTTTGTGTCAGAGCCTCACCCAGGTGTGCTCTGCGTTATTGATGACACCGCACAGAGCTCATGTCTGGAGGAGAGGCTTCTGCTGTATGGGGGTCCCTGTACTAGGACAATACGGGCTGACTGCATGCTGAGCATCAGATCTCAATTGGTAAAATTTTATATTAAGACCAGTAAGTCCGACCAATTAAACCCCAGAGGCAGCATCTACATCCTGTCTCAGTTGTTATTTTACTTCCTAACAAATGCCAAACTTATCAGTCAGTGCATGCTCTGGAGAGCAAGGAGAACAGTCTTATTTTCTAATAAATACTTAACAAGGGGGGTGATCCTTTTAGATGAACATTTTGGATGCAGTTTTCAGACCAGAGAGCTTGCTCTGCATGAAACTAGTAGTCCCTCCTTCCATTATTTGAGACCCTCTATCTGAGCTTTCTGAGAACTCATTTCCTGAATTTGTGCTATTTATATAGTTGAAGCATCTAGTTTTTAATTTGTTAAACAATTGAAATCCTCTTTATAAAAATTTTTCTTAGGATCCCAATATATAGAGAACAAATTTTAAAAAAAGATGTTCTGGTTGATTCAAGGAGGCAAGAGAGTCTATTCTCTTGTTTTTCTCTTTGTCTGAACAAGTTTCTGCTGTATCTCATTAGAGCCCGTGTGCTCAATGAAACAGAATTTCCAAAACACTTGTCTACAGAAGCCAGAGAAACATACATGTTATTAAAGGAGGATTACATTGACAAGACATAACCTCTAGAAGTGAATTAAATTAATGCCATCAATGGATGCAGCAGGCTTTTCTTGTTTCCATTTTTGAGAAATTGTTTTAAAGATTTTATAAGATATTTTTAAAATTTCAATGATTATATATTACCAAGAACACTTTTGCAGTCTGAGAGAGATGGCTAAGAGTCATATAAATATCTGTTTCTGTTTTCTCAACTCCCAACGTGGTTTAGTATGATTTCTGTCATCTTTCTACTTGTAGGCAATCATCATTAAATGGTATATTTGGCTTTTTCAGAACTTCTGCAAATTTTAATCTGAATGCTATGTAATGGAAGATACAGCTGAGTGACATGGAATATTTACCAAGTAAAATGAAAATCTTTGTTTCCAGCATATGAAAGTGAAGACAATAGATGTAAGGTGGCAGAGTCAGTGACAGTTCTTAGAAAAGTTAACAGGTGTCAGAATTTGAAATTGGTCACTACATGTGAGCTTAAATGTATCGGAATGTTTTGAGCTTGAAATGATAGAAAGTGGGGTAAGCAAAAGAGATTTTCCGTGACAAAAAGTCCCGAGGGTAGAGTAATAGTCAAGGTGTATAGGTGTCATGCAATCTCTGTCACTCTTCTTTATTTTAGTGAATCCCACTTCTTCCTTCCTTAGGTTAGATTTTCCCCTGCATTAGATGCAGGGCAGAGTATAGAGTAGTGCATCACTGCCATAGTTTCAGGGTTAAATGAGCCTAATTTACCACCCAAGAAATAAAGTTGTGCTTGCTAGTGTTAGACTACAAAATCCTAGGGAAGGATTCACTTGGCCAGACAGAGCCTTGTCCCTATTAGTCTGGCAGTCATTGACTAAGGTCCTTTGAGATGTTATTGGCATTCTTTAGTTTCTTCAAGATTCTGATCAGCTGTTGTATTCCAGCTTTCACTTGAGTGTTACTGCTCTGAAGTAATATCTATGTTTAAAAGGAACTCTTCAAAGCTTCTACTTAGACACTTTGTCTATAAAGACACAGTGGCTGCTTGAGCTCT
>PVIR01015807.1:0-18629 GCA_004026965.1 Petromus typicus
AAAAAAAAAAAAAAAAAAAAGAAAGAAAGAAAAAGGCATTATGTTAATAGAAAGATTCCTCTACTCTCTAGAAGGATAATTAACAAACTAAAAATTAGGATAAAGCTTTACATTTCTTAAGGACAATAACCTGGAACTGATAAAATTACAGTATTCTGCTTAAAATTCTCATTTTAGGTTAAATACAGGTTAAAAAAGATAAATCCATGCATTTGAGACACATATAAAACAAATGAGATATAAGTTAAGTACAGTATAAAGGGCAATGTTTAGTGATAAAATGCAGAACACTGTATAAACCCCAGCATGCTCTCCTGCATGTGTGTGTGTGTGCACGCACAGGCATGTGTGCACGTGAGTAGGAAGAAATATATAGATTTACCCCAATAGCAAAAGCAATTCAAGGTTAAAAAAAAAAGTAGAAAACATCACAATCCCAGATTTGATGTTATTATTATGAAACTACTGTGATTAAAAACTGAAGGGTACTGGCATAAAAACAGACACAAGGTCAATGGAACAGAAGTGAAGATGCAGAAATAACGCCAATCATATTCAATTATTTCATCTTTGACAAAGGGGCCAAAAATACACCCTATAGAAAAGACAGACACTTTAATAAATGGTTTGGGGAAAACTAGCTATCTCCATGCAGAAGAAGGAATCTAATTCTTTACCTTTCACCAGAAACTAAACTAAAATCACAACGGATCAAAAGTAAATGTCAAAACAGAAACAATCTGCTAATAGACAAAACAGGTGAACATTTTTTTCCTCCAGTACCAGGGAACAAACTCAGGATCTTGAGCTTGGGAGGCAGGCATGGTGTTGCTGAGCTAAATCCCTATCCTTGAAAATAGGTAAGTTCAAAGTCACAGGCAAATGCAAGGACTTTCTGAACAGAGCCCTGTTGCACAAGAAATACACAGTACTGAGAATGAACAAATGGGACCATATCAAATTTAAAAGCTTGTGCTCAACAACAGAACAACCAGAGAGTTGAAAAGACAACCTGTAGAATGGGAAAAAAAATTTGCCAGGTTTTCCCCAGAAAGAACACTAATACTTAGAATATATAAATAACAACAAAACAAGAGACCTAGTCAAAACATGGGTTACTGAAATGACTAGACACTTAATAGAAATAAAAATAGCCAGTAAATATATAAAGAAATGCTCAACATCTCTAGCCATTAGAGAAATACACATTAAAACAACACTGAGATCTCATCCTACCACAGAAGGCATTCAGGTAACATCAAGAAATCAAATAACAAATGTTGGTGAGGCTGCAAGGTAAAAGGGATTCTTCTACAGTTTGTAGGAATGTTAACTAGTACAACTGCATTGGAAATCAGTATGGAGATTGCTCCAGAAACTGAAACTAAAAATTTCATTCAACCCAGTTATTTGCCTAGGTATCTTCCTAAAGAATTCAAGAGATCATATTAATATGATAATGCATACCCTGTTTATACCAGCACAATTCATAACAGCTAAATCTTGGAAGTGGCCTCTATACATATACTCGTGCATGCGCACACAAACACACGTCCATTAACACGTGAATGAATGCAGTATTTACAAACAATGTAGCATTACTATTACGTCATAAAGAATAAACTTAAGCCATTTGTAAGAAAATGGATGAACTTTGGGCCAGGGATTTTGCTTAGTGGTTCTGGGTGCCCGCCTTGCAAGCACAAGGGTCAGGTTCAATCAGTGGTAACTACATATAACAATGTCAATATAATTGTAGTATTATTTGCCCACCAGCAATCAGTACCAAATACCATAGTGCCAGGCATGGTGGCTCACATCTTTATACCAGCAAAGGGAGGCAAAGGCAGGAAGATTGCTAAATTCAAGGCTGAGTTCAGGAAAAGAAAGAGACAGAGAGAAAGAGAGAGAGAGAGGAAGAGAGGAAAAAAAAGAGGATGCACCTTTAAGCCCTATTAAGTGAAATAAGTCAGACACACAAGCTTAAATATTGTGTAGTTTCTCATATGAGAATGCTGAAGTATAAAGGGCAAAATAGAAGATAACATAAAATAGGGAGACAGATCTTTCTCAAAGGGCAAGAGGATCAAAAGAGAAAACTGGGAAGAAAAATGGGGTGAAAAAAGCAATAAAGAGAGGAAAGGTATGGGAGGGAAAGGAGATGAAAAAACTACACACTTGTATGTCCCGACTCCATAAAGATCAAGAAGTGGATAGAGGGCTGGGGAGTTAGCTCAGTGGTTCCAGCGCCTGTCTTGCAAGCACAAGGACCGGAGTTCGATCCCTGGTATCCACATACCACACTGGGTGTGGAGACTCACGCCTAGCAGCAACCAGTACCACATACCACAGTGCCGGGCGTGGTGGCTCACGCCTGTAATCCCAGCTCTCCGGAGGCAGAGACAGGAGGATTGCTGTGATGTGAGTTGGAGGCTGAGCTCAGGGTCAGCCTCAACTACAAAGCAAGACCCTGTCTCAAAAAAATCTAAAAAAAAAAGTCTCTTCTAAAGATATAATGTAATGTTACACTTGCCGCTTTATATTAAATTTCTATATTATTTTCTGAGTACTTGGGCACTACATACCACTCCACTACTTACTTTGCACATTCAATAAATTGTCCATGTGCAATTTATTTACATTTATTCTTTATTTTTCACATGTATACGTGTAAATGTCATATGCAGCATTACTCAGTAAAATTAAAACACACAAAAACTCAAAACTAAAAGTTCTTGGAAAAAAACAATCAACAAAACTGAGCAACTTTTTAATCTATTCAGATAAAGAAAAAGAGATTACTCAAATTACTCAATTCGAGAATGAAAGCAGGTATATTAACACCAAACTTACAGACCTAAAAAGGATATCAAAATTGCACAAACCAATAAACTGAAAAACCTAGATGAAATAGTCAAATTCCTAAAATAACCCAAACTATCAAAACTTAAGAAAATAAGAAAATCTCAATAGAGTTATAACAGTAAAAAGATGGACAAATCAGCAGTCAAAAACTTTCAGCAAGAAAAGCCTAAGACTAGATGGTTTCACTTGTGATTTCTACCAAATATTTTTTAAAATAACTAAAAAAATTGGGGTTTTTTTTGAGAAAGGGTTTCACCAAGTAGTTCAGGCTGGCCTTCAACTCAAAGTGATCTTCCTGCCTCAGCCTCTTGAGTCCTGGGATTACAGGCAACACTATTATTTCTTATAAAGCCAGTACTACCCTGATTCCAAAGTCATACAAAGATAATGAAAGAAAACTGCAAACCAGTAATGTAAATGCAAGAATTCTTAACAAAATGTTACCAAACTAAATCTGGAGCATGTTAAAAGGATTATAAACAATGACGAAGAGGGATTTATTCTAAGAATGCAAGGTAATCCAACATATGAAAATCTCAAAGAGATTAATATGCCACATTAATAAAAGGGAAAAACAGCCATCTCAACAGATACAGAAAATATATTTGACTCTAATAATTGAAACAAAAAAAAGTATACTCGATTAACTCGAGTGGGATTTCCTCAACCTGATACAAGGCATTTATGAAAAACCCACATATAATATTTAATGGTAAATGGCTGAAAAATTTCTTCCATAAAATCATGAACAAGATAAGTAAGGCTTGTCTGGTCTCATCACTTCTATTCAACTTGGTACTGAAAGTTCTAGTCAAGGAAAGTAGGCAGAAGGATAAAAGAGGGATTTAGGCTAGAAAGGAAATTAAACTGCCTTTATTCATAGATGACATGCTCTTATATAAACCAAACCCTTCAGAATAAAAAAAAGGGGGGTGGGCGGGGATTTAGCTAAGTGGTTCCGGTGCCCGTTTTGCAAGGGCAAGGACCAGGGTTCGATCCCCGGTAACCACATACAATACTGGGTGTGGAGACTCACACCCAGCAGCAACCAGTACCACATACCACAGTGCCAGGTGTGGTGGCTCACGCCTGTAATCCTAGCAGAGGCAGGAGGATTGCCATGAGTTCGAGGCCTGCCTGGGCCACACACAGGGCCAGCCTAAACTACAGCATGAGACCCTGTCTCAAAAAAAAAAAAAAGACAATCAGTAATTCAGTGATTATTGTTTAAGAAATTCCTTCCCCATAATTTACACTTAATAAATTAGTCTAATAGATAAAAGGAAGAGTGGGGCACATTGGAGAGAATAAAACTAGAAACAGTTCACATAGGAGAGTTACCACTAGTTAGACTACAATGAATTTGTTTGTTTATTCTCACAGTTCTTTGTTGATTCTTTTTTGTTTTTTTGTACCACCATTCCAACTCAGGACCTCATGCTTGCCAGGCAAGTGCTGTGCCACTGAGTTAAATCCTTGTCCCTTTTTTTTCTCTTTTTATTTTGGGTGGTTTTTGTTTTTTTTTTTAGGTTTTTTGAGACAGGGTCTCGCTTTGGAGTTCAGACTGGCCCTGAGCTCAGCCTCCAACTCACATCGCAGCAATCCTCCTGCTCTGCCTCCCAAGTGCTGGGATTACAGGCGTGAGCCACCATGCACGGCACTGTGGTATGTGGTACTGGTTGCTGCTGGGCGTGAGTCTCCACGCCCAGTATGGTATGTGGTTATCAGGGATCGAACCCGGGTCCTTTTGCTTGCAAGACAGGCGCCGGAACCACTGAGCTAACTCCCCAGCCCTATATTTATATAATTTTAATATATCATCATTTCCATGTAGACTTTAATGAAAATTATAAATCTAAAATCTCCTTTCTACATATTATCTCTAGTACTTGAATTACACTCAATGTATTAGTTACATATATTCAAAAGTAAAACTTTTTCCTAAGTTAACTATACTATATAATAGAATTTGCATGAATAATTATACAGTGGAAAAATGATGTGTCAAATATTGTACACTACTTTGTACATGATTGGTTCTGCTATATTTATTTTGAAAGCAATGTCAGCATGAAAATTACACATTTACTTGTTTTCAGTTTCATTCCTGAGAAATACTAGGTGAATGCCAACCACTGCACCCAGCAGAACCAAGTATATTAACTACATGTTCGTTTCTTCTGTTTTTGATGTTCTGCCCTCTGCTGCCTTGCTGATCTGGGAGAGACTGTCCTTCCTCAGGTTATTCAATTCTCAGGATTAACAAAAAACCTACCTGCGAGCATACCTTTCAGGAGTAAACAAGACAATCCAAAATTCATACTCCCCAACTACCTACTTTATATGTACCTCTGACAAATATGCCCAGTATTATATTCACTGCTTTTCCTAATCACTTCAACATCAGGTACCAGAACAACTTAGGATAGTTCCTACACCTCACATTCCACTGAAACAACTGAAATTAGCCAATATTTATCTCACTTTACCTCCCTTGCCTATTACAAAAGAAACCACAATAAAGGTTCTTGGCACATTTTCCTTTAGCTCTTTCTGTCTCCTGACTGATGTCAGTGCTTCCCCATGTGGTTCTACATGACATGGTATGCTCCCTCTAGACTGTCAGTGTAACAAACTACCTTTTCAATAGCAGTTTCTCTTAATTTGGTGGCCTTATCAGATGTGAATACAATAATAGTAAAATCAACCTTTTAAAACACCAACCCAGGCAAAACATGCACATATACCTTACACATGATATCAGCCACCTCAGTTCACAGAATGTTACATACACTTATCCATATGTGTTACATTTTTCAACTAAGTTCAGAAACTTGTCTTCTACTACTTCGTTATAACTTAAGTTCACCTCTATAATGTGTCTTTGAGAGCAAAATGCAGTGTCTATTGCAATGTTCATGTATTTGCTCATCAATTAACGTGTAAAATCATGATTCCATATTTATGTTCTTTATTTGCTTCACTGATGAAATTTTTGAGTACTGTACTACTGGTTCTTTTTTTCCTGTGAGTCCTGTATGATTTCACAAAATACAGTCATTTTTTAGGAATATATATATATATATATATATATATATATTACAACAGCAGAACTGGCTGAACTTATGTGAGGTTTACTCTATTCTCTAACATTGTGAATTTATAAACTGTGTGCCTTTCCTCTAATTACATTATAAATTCTTTACAGAAAGACATAACTCACATACTTCTCTGGAATATAATAATAAATACTAATTTGCTACTAAGTCAATAAAATGTTCAACATTCTCTTTTTTGGTGCTAGGGATTGAATGTGTTCTTTTAAATCAAGTTTGATGAGGCAAATAAATATTCAATAAAATTCATTTCTTTCAAAAGTTCAGTTTGATCACTTTATATATATCTATAATATATATAATATATAATATATAGTATATATAATATATACTATATAATATATACTATATATTATATATACTTTATATATACTATATATATAATAGATATAATAGATATATATAAACACACACATATACATATATATACATATTAATACCACTATGGCAATAAAAAAATATTTCTATTACCCAAAAACTTTCCACAGCCCTTGATCCAATTTCTACCGTTATACTTCTGTCTTTGCTAGAACTTTATATAAGTGGAACCTTACACTTTGTAGTCTTTTGTGGTTGGTTTTATTTTTTTCACTTAAAATAAAGCTTTCTTGGAGCCAGGGATTTAGCTCAGTGGTTCCAGGGCCTACCTGTCTTGCAAACTCAAGGACCCGGGTTCAATCCTGGTAACCACATACAATACTGGCTGTGGAGACTCATGCTCACCAGCAATCAGTACCACATACCACAGTGCCAGGCGTGGTGGCTCACGCCTGTAATCCCAGCACTTGAGAGGCAGAGGCAGGAGGATTGCTGTGAGTTTGAGACTGAGCTCAAGGCCAGCCTGCACTACAAAGCGAGACCCCTTCACGCACAAAAAAAATAAAATAAATTTAGTGCCGGGCGTGGTGGCTCACACCTATAATCCCAACACTTGGGAGGCAAAGGCAGGAGGATTGCTGTGATGTGAGTTGGAGGCTGAGCTCAGGACCAGCCTCAACCACAAAGCGAGACCCTGTCTCAAAAAACCTAAAAAAAAAAAATAAATAAATAAATAAATAAATAAATTTTTAAAAATAAAGCTTTCTTCCAGTGAGGCATAGCGGTGCAGCCTAGTACAAAGGAGGAGGACTGCCAAGAGTTCACAGCCAGCTTTGTCTATATCAAGAATTCAAGGCCAGCTTGAACTGCACAGCAAGACCTCAAAAAAAAAAAAAAAAAAAAAAAAAAAAAAAAAAAAAAAAAAAAAAAAAAAAAAAAAAAAAAAAAAGCAGGCTAGCTAGCTTTTTGAGATTCATCCATGTTACTGCTGATACATTTATTCACCAATCACCAGTTGGTGGTTATTTAAATAGTCTCCAAATTTTGGTTAATCTGAATAAATCTGATGACTATTAATTTGTGCAAAGGATTTTTGTGAGCTGATGTGTTTTCAATTGTCTTGGGTAAATTCCTAGGAGTGGATTACTAGTTAATGTACGTTTAACTTGTTTTCTTGTTCTCAATATTCTGCAAAAACTTAAATATGATATTTTAAACACAATATTCAAATGTTAAACTTTTCAAACACATGAAGATCATTTTCTGAAAGACAAACTGAGCTTTTTGTAGCCATGTTTGTGTAACTTGATAAAATATTTTCCTTCAAAAACATCTAACATTGGGCCAGGGATTTAGCTCAGTGGCTCCGGCGCCTGTCTTGCAAGCGCAAGGGCTCGGGTTCATCCCCGACAACCATATAACGTACTGGGTGTGGAGACTCACCCCAGCAGCAATCAGTACCACACACCACAGTGCCAGGCGTGGTGGCTCTCACTTGTAATCCCAGCACTCAGGAGGCAGAGACAGGAGGATTGCTGTGATGTGAGTTTGAGGACGAGCTCAGGACCAGCCTGAACTACAAAGTGAGACCCTGTCTCAAAAAAAAAAAAAAAAAATCTAACACTTATCTTGATACTAGTTAGAAAATCTGATACGCTGAATAGAATGGTGCCAGCATATAATCTCATCTACTCAGGAGGCTGAAGTCGGAAGATTCCAAGTTTGAGCCCAGCCGGAGCAACACAGCAAGACCCCATTTCCAAAAAAAGACAAAATGGGCTGGGGATGTGGCTCAGTGGTAGAGGACCTCCAGATTCAATCCTCAGTACCATACACAGAAAGAAAAAAAAGAAAGAGAAAGTATGATGAAATATAATGATATTGCTAGTCAGAAATATGTATCCTTTCTTTCTTTATTTTTTTAGACAAGGGTCTTGCTTTGTAGTTCAAGCTGGTCATAAACTCCAGAGCCCAGGCTAGCCTTGCACTCGAAGCAATCCTCCTACCTCTGCCTTGTGAGTGACAGGATTATAAGCATGCACCACCATGGACAGCACATTTAACTTTCTAAAATTAAATATATATATATATATATATGGCAGTTTCTCCTGACCTAGTGCCTTCATCAGACCTAAATTCCCAAGCCTCGCCACGAACAAGGTGTGTTTCCATCTACAGCTTCATCTTATTTAGTGTTTTCACTAAATCAGTCTTTTTCTACTTGAAGATGAATGGGTCCTCACTCCTCCAAAGTCACAGAAGTAAAACTTAGAACTTAAAGAAACCATGGTGTAAATCCTATATGTTTAGCTATAAAAATAACAGACAAGAAGTAGGCTGGGCAATTCACAATAGCTAAATCTTAGAAGTAGCCCATATGTATATCAACAGATGAATAAAGAAAATGTGGTTGTTACACAAAATGGAATAGTACTCTTCCGCCAAAAAGATAACCTCAAATCATATGTAGGAAAATGGGTGCAGCTTGAGGCAATAATGTTAAGTGAAATAAATCAAGAAATACAAGCTTAAATATCACATTATTTCTCTTTTATGAGAAACCCAGAATAAAAATATAAACAGTAAAATAAAAGATAGGTAATAGGAAGTAGGGAAAATAGATCACTCTCAAAGGGGAAGGGAATTAAGAACTGGTGGTGGGGAATGGATAAGGAATGAAAAATGAAACTGGAATATGCTATGTACACGTAACAACTCCATACAAGGGATGTAAACAGTATGTACTACAAACATACACTTGTAAGAATGCATGAGGTCCTGGGTTTAATCCCCAGTATGTCAAATAAACAAACAAGAATAATTTACAATAAACTTGATAAATAACTTAAATATTCACTTCTAAGACCCCAGCCTTTCTCTCCAGTTGCTTCCTTTTAATAAGGTCACATGATACCTTTACTTTTCTATTCTTCCACTGCTTAATAATACAACTACTGTGTGTGGGTAGAGCAAGCCGCAAGAGAATTATAATAAAATACAAACTTCTTTTAACATCTTTTACATACATATACCAGTTTATAAACATTTTAGTTTGCAAACAATTTGGTTCACCAATAAAAGTATCTGACAAGATTTTATTTTTGTTTCCAAACTGAATCAGGTGACAAACATGAATGTGCCCACCTTTTCCAAAACAGTAGAACAAACTAGTTTGTGAACTGAGGCACCACTACATTCTTAGACTGATGAATTTAGCCAGAAATAAAAACTGGAAAAAAATAATTTAAATGCTTTTCTTATGTTCTAATGGGAAAGATAAAGGAAATTCCAATAGAAAAGAAAAACAGCTAATGTTTATGCAAATTTTTAAACATTGCCAGGTTGACTGGGTATGGTGGCACAAACTCTACAATAATATAAATAAGGGCTGGGATTCAGCTCAGTGGTTCCAACGCCTGCCTTGCAAACACAAGGTACCTAGCTAGTTGGTCCCTGGTAACCACAATGCTGGGCGTGGCAACTCATGCCCACCAGCATTCAGTACCACATACCACAGTGCCAGAGCGTGGTGGCTCACGCCTGTAATCCCAGCACTCAGGAGGCAGTCACAGGAGGACTGCTGTGAGTTTGAGGCTCACCTAGGCTACATGCTGAGCTCAGAGCAAGCCTGAACTACAAAGCAAAATCCTGTCTTTAAAAGAAAAAAAAAATTATGTGTGTGTGTGTGTGTGTGTGTGAGATAAACATCTTTTAGAATTTGCCCTTTTCCCTGGGTCTTTTCCCCGAGTGTATTCCTACTTGTGTCACTCTTCAAAAGATAGTATCCTAACATAACTGTACATGTACATGTACCAACTCCACATAGGGAACTGTAAATATTGTGTACTATAAACATGTACTAATCAAAAAAGCATTCCTTACCCAAAATACTCAGACCAATCTTCTTTCCAAGTTTCCTATACAAAATAAAGTGGGCTCTCCAGTGTGTCCAACTCAGTAATGCAGAAACTTCAAAGTTCTTTTCTGAAATCTCTTTCCTTCACTCAATCCAATCCATCATCATCATGTCTTCCAACTTTGTTCTCCTACATTTTTTTCTCATTTTTTGGCCCACTTTCTTCCATCACCATAATCTTCTCTTTAAGTTACCACTTTATCTCTCTTGGGCTACTTACTCTACCAATCTCCTAAATGGCATCTCTGCATACACTCTTGGGACTCCTCCAATCCATTTGTCTATTTTTAAAAAATGACCTTTAAAAATGCAAATTGGATCATGTCATTCCCTGTTTAAAAGCATTCAATGTCTCTACACTGCAGGGTTGTTAAAATGAAAATCCTTAATTGAAGTGCAAGGAACTGGACCTATATCTTTAGTTGCATTTCAATATCATTATACTTTCTTCCTCCTTCCACAAAGCTTTTACCTTAACACATACTACTTAACGACACTAAGAATCATATTATCATATTGTGGTTTCACTTCAACAAAGATTTCTTTGAAAATTAGTGAGTTGGTGCTTAAATTTCCTGAGGATTTACTTAGGAAGCGCTGAGGAGAAAAAATTAAATTCTAATTCCACATCTACATCTAATATACTATGTATACTATATGTAACCTTGGGCATTTATAGTGCTCTAGTTTTAGTTTTCTTAACTCTGAAATAGGAGCTCATTATCTCATGGAGGTTTTGTGAAGGTTAAATGAGATAATATGTAAAGAAATACAGTATTTCATGTGAAACTTCTCACTTCTTCTATTTCTGGTTATTACCTTCACTGGGAAACTTTCCCCAACACAATAACTTCCAGCACAATTACCTGTGTGTGTGTGTGTGTGTGTGTGCTGCCCAAACTCAGGACCTTGCACTTCCCAGACAGGCACAGTACCACTGAGCTACATTACATCCTGTAAAGCACTGAGGATGAAGCTCAGTGCAAAGGCCTGGGGTTCAATCCTCACTACTGAAGAAGAAAATACAAACCCTACTTTTTGTCTTTTTAGTTCAAATGAGTTTTCTCAAACCTCATATACTGTTTTCTTTTTATACTTAAGTAAAATTACGAGATAAAAATGAAAATTTTTTTTACTGTCAACAAAATCTGGTATATTGATTACATCTCAAAATCAGTTTCTCTCAAAATAAAAACACAGTGGATTGTGTAACAGATATAGATAAATCCAGAGCTTTAGAGATAACTTACACATCTTTTAAATCAATATTTATGTTAAGGACAAGAAACCTGAAGTGTTGAGTGGTCTGCCTCTCCCTACCAAATGTTACTGTATCTCTACACAGATAATCAAGATTAAGTAACATAGTATATAATTTGCAAGTTGTTACTTAGAAACAACTATGATACTACATGCTTTTCAATATGGTCCATAAAGTAAGTTTTCTATCTTCTGGAAATTTCTACAATATGCAACTTATACAATAGAAAGTTTGTTTTAAAAATGCCAGAAAAGAAAACCAACAAGTCATTTAAGCCTCTGAATTGCAACTTGATTCAATTATTTATACTTTTTATAATGGTAATTTTCCTTATATAAATAGCTATTTCCATGAAAGAGTTACATGCTTTTTTCTTTTTAAATTGAGACAGGGTCTCACTTGTAGTTCAGGCTGGCCCTGAACTCACTATGTAGCCCAGGCTGGCTTTGAACTCTCAGCAATCCTCCTGCTTCTGCCTCCCGAGTGATGGAATTATAGGCATGAGCTCCCATGCTCACCACTGTGGTATATGATACTGGGGATCAAACTCAGGACTTTATACTTGTCAGGCAGGTGCTGGAACCACTGAGCTAAATCTTCAGCCTATATGCAATTATTTTAAATGTTTTGTGAAGGTAAAATGATGGCTCCCCACTGAAGCACTGAATACACTGATACAGAGCTATATACTGATCATAAACTATCCTCATGAGTTCATTTTAAAAATTCCTGTATTTGGGATGAACTATCAAACAGGTATTTCATTTATCCCAGGACACAAAAGAGATTTCACATTCATTAAAAAGTGCTATTGTGTGCCATTACAATTTGACCAATAATACTGTCAAAATATTGGTCATAACACCAAGACAAAATTTAAACCAATCAAGTTTTTGCTTTTGTTTTTGGTTTTTTTTGAGACAGGGTCTCACTTTGTGGTTCAGGCTGGCCCTGAGCTCAGCCTCCAACTCACATCACAGCAATCCTCCTGCCTCTGCCTCCCGAGTGCTGGGATTACAGGTGTGAGCCACCATGCCCCCCACTGTGGTACATGGTACTGATTGCTGCTGGGCATGAGTCTCCACGCCCAGTATTGTATGTGGTTACCGGGAGATCAAACCCACGTCCTTGTGATTACAAGACAGGCGCTGGAACCACTGAGCTAAATCCCCAGCCCAGCAACAGTTATTTTTGAAATTCGTTATTATACCAATTTAGAATGAAACTTCTGCTTCTCAGGAATGTTACAGTAACTGGGACAAGATTTACTTTTCTGCTATAGACATGTACAAAACTAGATAAAAAAATGTAAAGCTGCAATTCAGACACTGAACAGAAAGGAACACAGGACTATGATCTTTG
This sequence comes from Petromus typicus, assembly GCA_004026965.1. Taxonomy (NCBI): domain Eukaryota; kingdom Metazoa; phylum Chordata; class Mammalia; order Rodentia; family Petromuridae; genus Petromus; species Petromus typicus. The sequence continues at coordinate 12,839 of PVIR01015807.1, forward strand.
AAAGAAGCTAAATAAATAAGGTTAAATTCTATGGTTGTTGGTTTTCTGCCTGGAAACATTTTCTAGAATGTGATATAGGAAAAGGATACTAAATATAGTCTCACGCAACTGGAAGGCAGAGATCAGAATTTAAGAAGGATGAACTAAACAGTGGAAAGGGAATTACCCAGAGAAAGAATTATATACTGTGTAGAAGACTTCTTCAGGATTTGACTGAATATTAAGTGCCATAAGGCCAGGCAAAGATCAAAGAGAGAAGGCTGAACTTTCGGTCAGGTATTCAGATAAGAGTTGAAAGCTATCTAAATTCTGAATCAACCACAATAAAAGTCCTTATTGAAGACCTAAAGAATTCAGTACAGAACTCAAAAAGGGAAGACTGAATTAGCTCTGGAATAAATTAGCTCTCCATATACCTTAATGAAGCTTAAAAACAGCCAATTAGGGTGTAGCTCAGGGGCAGAATGCTTGTCTAGAAAGCACAATGCCCTGAACTGGATCCTCAATAGAGCCCCCCAAAAAAAGCGAGCAAGAAAGAAAAAAGCCAATATAAAGAGGACCAAACTGACACCAAATTCAGCTAATAACTCTCTTTAAGGCTAGACCACGTATAATTGACAATATATTAATATACCATACCTGATCAAAAAATAAGACATGGCAAAAAATAAACTCTACAGGAAATATTCCCCATACACAGTAGAATAATAGCTCAACAAAAGTAGGTGGCACATTGAAACAGAAACTGGCAGTCAAGGCAGGTATAGTGGTGTATATCTGTAAAACTAGCACTCTGGGAGTCTGAGGCAAGAAGACTGCGAATTTGAGCTTAGCCTGCACAATTTACTGAGACTCTGTATCAAAAAATAATAATTAAAAAAAAATGTAAGGAAGAGGAGGGACATGTAGCTCACTGCAAAAGCTTCTAGGTTCAATCCATGGTACTACACACAGACACAGACACACACACACACACACCAGGAAATACTCTGTAGTCAAGGGCGTTAATTATTACTAATAGCTTTAAGATTTTCTAAGCAGGGCCGGGGAGTTAGCTCAGTGGTTCCGGCGCCTGTCTTGCAAGCGCAAGGACCCGGGTTCGATTCCCCGGTAACCACATAACAATACTGGGTGTGGAGACCCACACCCAGCAGCAACCAGCACCATATACCGCAGTGCCGGGCGTGGTGGCTCACGCCTGTAATCCCAGCACTCGGTAGGCAGAGGCAGGAGGATTGTGATGTGAGTTTGAGGCTGAGCTCAGGGCCAGCCTGAACCACAAAGCGAGACCCTGTCTCAAAAAACCTAAAAAAAAAAAAAAAAAAAGATTTTCTAAGCATATATAATAAGAGAAAAAATAAAATGGAACTTTAAAACATGAAAACTACAAGTATCAGAAATGAAATAGGCCTGACAGCATACATGATAGTGCTGAAAGATCCATAAATTTGAGAAGATCCATTAATAATGTATAAAGAATGATAAAATCTAACAAAATAAAAGCATAAACAAAAAATATAATAATATACAGGGCCGGGGAGTTAGCTCAGTGGTTCCAGCGCCTGTCTTACAAGTGCAAGGACCCGGGTTCGATCCCCGGTAACCACATACCATACTGGGCGTGAAGACTCACGCCCAGCAGCAACCAGTACCACATACCACAGTGCCAGGCATGGTGGCTCACATGTGTAATCCCAGCACTCGGGAGGCAGAGGCAGGAGGATTGCTGTGATGTGAGTTGGAGGCTGAGCTCAGGGCCAGCCTGAACCGCAAAGTGAGACCCTGTCTCAAAAAACCTAAAAAAAAAAAAAAATAATAATAATAATAATAATAATATACAAATCTATAAAATTTCAGTGTGGAACAATATTAAGTAGTCTATCTGTGGACTTTCAAGAGTGAACTTAAAAGAAAGTATTAGAATAACCAAAATTTTCTTTAAAAAAAAATTTATTAATTTTGATGGAAACCATAAACCTACTGATTCAAGAGGGCCAATAAACACCACCACAACAACTTCACATCAAGACCAGAGCATGTGACAATCGACTTTCTGAAAAATCAATTCCAAAGAGAAGTAGCTGGGGATATAGCTTAGAGATAGAGCACTTGAATATCAAGTATGAGCCTCTAGGTTCAATCCCCAGCATCACTAACACACACATAGAACGTTTTTAAAGAATGAAATATTATGACTAAATCAATCAATCAATTTTGGTGTTGGCGAATTGAAGCCTAAGGCTTTGTGCAATCTAGCTAACTCTTAGTCGTACTTAAGGATAAATTTAACAAATACATGTAAGTGATTTGTATATTGACAGCTACAAAACATTGATGAAACAAATCAAAGACTTGAGTAAATGGAGAGCTACATGACAGTCACAGGAGACTCAATATTGTTGTCAATGCTCTCTATAACAATCTAGAGTTCAACCAAAATCCCAAAGACCAGCAGTCTTTTTGTAGAAACTGATAAACCAATTCTATTAAAAATATTTAAAAAGCATATTAAAAAAGCAAAGTACCGGGGCTGGGGATTTAGCTCAGTGGTTCCAGCGCCTGCCTTGCAAGAGCAGTGGTCTGGGTTTGATCCCTGGAAACCACTCACAACAATACTGGGTGTGGTGACTAATGTCCACTAGCAATCAATATCACAGGTGTGGTGGCTCATGCCTATAATCCCAGCACTCAGGAGGCAGAGGCAGGATTGCTGAATTCCAGGATGAGGTCAGACCAGCCTGAACTACAAAGCAAGACCCCGTCTCAAAGAAAAAAAAAAAAGCAAAGTACCTAAAATAGCCAAAATAATTCTGAACAAAGAATAAATGTGGAAGAATTGTCTGATTTCAAACTTATTATAAAACTACAATAATCAAGATATCGTGATATTAAGGATAGAAACAAATTAATAGGACACAATAGAATTGTAGAAGTAGATTTACACACATATATATGGTCAATTTTTTAATTTTTTTTAATTTTAATTTTTTTTTTTTTTGAGGCAGTGTCTCGCTTTGTAGTTCAGGCTGGCCCTGAGCTCAGCCTCCAACTCACATCACAGCAATCCTCCTGCCTTTGCCTCCCGAGTGCTGGGATTACAGGCATGAGCCACCACGCCCAGCACTGTGTTATGTGGTACTGGTTGCTGCTGGGCATGAGTCTCCACGCCCAGTATTGTATGTGGTTACCGAGGATCGAACCCGGATCCTTGCACTTGCAAGACAGGCGCCGGAACCACTGAGCTAAATCCCTGGCCCTATGGTCAATTTTTTTAAAAGGAGACTAATATTGTCTATAATAATGTATAGAGAATGCTAAAACATAAAAGGTACAAAGATAATTCAATGAGAAAAGGAAAAAACATTTTTTTCAACAAATGTTATGAAATATGATTTGTTAGAAACCCTTCTCATCCTTAAATCAAAAGTTACTCAAACCTAAGTAAGACAACTAAATGTAAAATCTAAAGTTAAATTTATGTAAGGGTAGGGCCAGGGATATAGCTCAGTGGTTCCGGCGCCTGCCTTGCAAGCGCAAGGACCCGGGTTCAATCCCCGGTAACCACATACCTATACTGGGTGTGGAGACTCACCCCAGCGGCAACCAGTACCACATACCACAGTGCCGGGCGTGGTGGCTCACGCCTGTAATCCCAGCACTCGGGAGGCAGAGGCAGGAGGATTGCTGTGACATGAGTTTGAGGCTGAGCTCGGGGCCAGCCTGAACCACAAAGCGAGACCCTGTCTCAAAAAACCTTAAATAAATAAATAAATAAATAAATTTATGTAAGGGTGGGCCACGGATTTAGCTCAGCCCTGCCTTGCAAGCACCAAGTCCCTAATTCATCCCAGTAAACAAATATATTGCTGGGCATGATGATTCAGCCCACCAGCAATCAGTACCACACACCACAGTGGTGGGTGTGGTGGCTCAGACCTGTAATCCTAGCACATGAAGGCAGAGGCAGGAGGATTGCTGTTGAGTTCCATGCTCTGGCTGGGTTGCATAATGAGCTCAGGGGCCAGCCTGAACTACAAAGAGAGACTCTGCCTCAATTCAATCAATCAATAAAGTAAACTTATGTAAGATTATAGGACAAATTAGGCATAGAGGTGTATCCCTATGATCCCAGCTTCTAAGGAGGCTAAGGCAAGATTTAAATAAAGCTTGAGGCCAGCCTAAGGAACTTAACAAGACTATCTCATAAAAACTAAAATGGCTGGGTAGAGTTCAATGGTAGAGAGCCCCCTGTCCCTCAAAAAAAATATGACAACATTTTTCTATGATTTTGATTTATACTTTGGGGGGGGGATAGTGGGGAATCAAACCAGCAGTGCTATATTCCCCAACCCTTTTTACCTTGAGACAAGGTCTCACACTAAATTGCTTAGGCTGACCTTGAACTTGTGATCCTCCTGCCTCAGTCTCCTGAACAGCTGGGATTATAGCCACATGCTGCTCTCATCACATCTAGCTGCAAAAAAAAAAATTTTTTTTTTCTTTTTGAGACAGGGTCTCACTTTGCGGTTTAGGCTGGCCCTGAGCTCAGCCTCCAACTCACATCACAGCAATCCTCCTGCCTCTGCCTCCCAAGTGCTGGGATTACAGGCGTGAGCCACCAAACCCGGCACTGTGGTTTGTGGTACTGGTTGCTTCTGGGCGTGAGTCTTCATGCCTAGTATGGTATGTGGTTACCGAGGATCAAACCCAGGCCTTTGCACTTGCAAGACAGGTGCCAGCACCACTAAGCTAACTCCCCAGCCCCTGCAAAAAATTATTTAATATAAGTCACAGACTGGGACAATATACTTGCAAAACACATATCTAAACAAGGCTTATATCTTAAATAATGAATTCATAACTAAATAATAGGAAAACAAACATGCTAGTTCAAAAACAGACGAGGAGAACAGGAATACAGCTCAGGGGTCTAGCTCTTAACCTAGAATGCCCATGGCCCTGGAAATTTATTAATTACAAAGAGAAATAACAGTAACTATAATGCAGAAATGCAGCAGATATCACCTAAGGTAAGATTAATATCAATAGTATCATGACATAGTGAGGTAATGTATCATATCCCTGATATCATGCAATGAGAAAGATGATAATTCTGAAGTACTCTTAACAAAAATATATTTCCTCAATTTAATCATTAGAACATGTCAAATAAACCTAGACCGAGATTTTTATTTTACCTTATTTTTTGTGGGTTGAAGCTTGAACTAGGACTTTTGAATGCCATGCAAGCTCTATCACTGAGCTATTTCACAGCCTTCAAATTGAGAAACATTTAAAAAACTAAAATAACATTATTAAAAATAATAAATTACAGGCACATGCCTGCAATCCTAGCATTAAGATGAGGCAGGATGACTGCCATGAGTCTGAACTCAATCTGAACTACATAGTGAGACCTTGTGTTATAAAATAAAACATGCCTAGTGCAGTGGCATACACCTGTATTGTCAGCACTCAGAGGGTAAAGCTTATATAGTACCCTCAAGATCAGCCTAAGATCTTTCTCAAAAAAAAGAGGCAGATTTTAACTTCATGCACTAAACCAATATTGATTTTCTTAGTTTGGTATTATTCTGTGATTATACAAGATTAAGAGGATGTAAGTGGAGCATACCTGAACACTTTGTGCAAATTTTATAGCTTTTGTAAGCCTGTTGCAAAATTTAAAAGTACAAAAAAAGAATGCCTAACTTGATTAGTGAAATCTTCAAAATTATAAGCCCCTGAGGGCTATGATTTAAAACATTCCAGCTTATTTGGATGTTTAATC
>PVIR01015807.1:18729-37752 GCA_004026965.1 Petromus typicus
TTTGCAGGGTAGGGGAACAACCAAGAGATTTTCACATGCTAAATAAGCATGCCACTACTGAGCTACACCTTCAACCCCAGAATTATCAATTTTTTATGTTAGAAGATATAACAGCTAATTATTAACATGAAGGTTTTATAATGATCCACCTTCCACTACCCAATTGTAAACAATAACTCATAGGTGGAAAGGGCCAACAAAATCAAGCATTCTTTTTTTTTTTTTTGAGAAAGGATCTCGCTTTGTAGTTCAGGCTGGCCCTGAGCTCAGCCTCAAACTCACATCACAGCAATTCTCCTGCCTCTGCCTTCCGAGTGCTGGGATTACAGGCATGAGCCACCACGCCCGGCACTGTGGTATGTGGTACTGATGGCTGCTGGGTGTGAGTCTCCATGCCCAGTATAGGTATGCGGTTACCAGGATCGAACCCCGGCCCTTGCGCTTGCAAGACAGGTGCCGGAACTACTGAGCTAAATCCCCAGCCCCAAAATCAAGCATTCTTATTTCTGTCAAGCTTTATTCAATTTGCTTTCATGGGACATAACCAGACAATTATCAAGTCCAACTGGTAAGCCAAAACAATAATTCATCTAATATTTACTATGCTTTACAATGTGCTAGATGTTGAGGATTCAGAAATTATTAGTAAATATAGGAAGACCATAACTTTATTTAATAAATATTTATTAAATAGTAAAAACATAAAAGCTGAATAATAGACCCCTGCCATGGAAGTTACCCTTTTGAGAAAATTTCTGAGTTTAAAATTTCTCTCTCTGTAGTACCAAAGAGAACAATAAATACACCTCTAAAGAGGTATAAATATTCAGTTTAATAAATTTTATTTAACATTATTTTATTTATTTTTAGTTTTTTGAGACACGGTCTCATTTTGTAGTTCAGGCTAGCCCTGAGCTCACTATGTAGCCCAGGCGAGCCTTGAACTCACAGCAATCCCCCTGTCTCTGCCTCCCGAGTGCTAAGATTACAGGCATGAGCCACCACAACTGACATTGTGGTGGGTGGTAGTGGGGATCAAATTTGGGACCCTGCACTTGCCAGGCAGTGCATATGTTAAATATCTTTAAATATTTTTCTTGGTAAATGAAGCATACCTGTCTGAAAATCAAAGGCTTATGTATTTTCACAGAATATATACGAATAGCTAACAAACACAGGAAAGAGGACTGTCCCCTTGAGTTATTCACAGAAATCCAAATCTAACAAGCATGGGAAAGAGGATCATCATCTTTAGTCATTACAGAAATCGAAATCAAATCCACAGTTATCACCTCACATCCAACAGAATGGCTATAAAAAATATAGAGGATACACAGAAATTGGAACCTTTATACATTTCTGATAGCAATGTAAAATGGTTCAGTTAGTGTGGAAAACAGTTGGCAGTTCCTTAAAAAAGTTAACCACAAATTACCATAGGCCCCAGCAATTCCATTTCCAGGGATATACTCAAAGACTGAAAACAGGTACCAAAATAAGAACATGCAAAAACATGTGCACAGAAGCACTATTCAGAATAGCCATCAGGTGGAAAATGGCCTAAATTTACATCAACAGACACACTCTAAAACAAACTGCAGTTTATACATATAATAGATTATCTATAAAAAAGTACTGAGACATGCTATAACATAAATAGGGCTCAAAAACATGCTAAGAAGCTAGACACAAAGTGCTGCCAATTGTATAATTCCATTTATATCAAGTACCCAGAATAAGTAAACCCACAGACACAGAACAAAGATTGATGATTTTCAGGTGCACAGGGGACACTACAGCGCACTGGCTAAGTAGACACAAGGTTTGCTTCTGCAGTAAAGAAAATGCTTTCGATAGATAGAGATGATGGCTTCGCCAACATTGTGAATAAACTATATGCCACTGCATTGTTTTCTTAAAATGTTTAATTTTATGTTACGTAAACTTCACCTCAATTTTTTTCTCTTTTTTAAGAAAGGATCTCACTAAGTCACCCAACCCAGCCTAAAACTCTCATCTTTCCATCTCAGAACTCAAATAACAGATTACAGGCAAATACTATCACGCCCAGCTCATCAGTTAAACTGTTTGGGACAGAACATTTTATAACTATATTAGACACATTTATGCAATCACTGAACCTAATTAATATTTTTCTGTTAACTCAGGATCAACATTATGAACAATGACTGAGGAAACCATCCTTTATGTGTTCTGAGCCTCAGCTGTCTCATCTGTAAAATGTCATTTTTTGCTTCATCACAAGATCTTAATATTTTGAGTCACCAACACCTTTGAATATTTAATGAAGTTACATGTTATTACCCTAGAAAAATACACGTATATGTAAATATTGCACACTTAATTCTTGGTATCAAAAAAATTAAATTCAAAAACTGCATACAATCTAAAGAAGTTCACAGGCCTAATGTAACCCACAAACTCATAGCAGAGAAAATGAAAGAAGACAGTATACTAAATGATATTACAGTATATCTATGATCCTTTCCAGGTATGAATCTCTGATTCTACTGCAGACTAACAGAGGGACAGCCTCAAGATTTACACAGGTTCAGAGCTGTGCCATGCTTTTTACTTCTTGTAGTTTTAGAAATAGTCCTAGTTCACAGGCACATGCTCTGATTGCTAGTTGCTATCCAACATTTAACAGTACTTAAGCTTTAAAAGATTAATTAGATTCTATTCAACAATTAGTACTATATGTCCTTCGCTAGGCCTTAAAAAGAAGGGATACAAAATAATGACAGCTCTTGTAAAATCTAAGACAATTAATTTTTTAAAAAGGGAAAGTATCTCATTAAGTACTAAACTGGGACAATGATAATGAGCCAAAAAGAACATAGAGAAGAACAAGGACAGTTTAAGCTGGGGCACTGGGGACAATTTCATAGAAGATTTGAATGGATGAGGATAAAGAACAGGGCGATAAAGACACTAAAGAGACATTATGAACAGGAGCGGAAAAGCTGTAATATGAACTGTGTGTAAAGTGTGAAATAAGGTAGCAACAGACATAGAGGGGTCAATCATAGATTATTTTATTTATTTATTTGTTTGTTTGTTTATTTATTTTGCAGTACAGGGACAGAACTTGGGACCTAGCACTTGCAAGGCAAGTGCTGGAACCCCAGACCTAAAGCCCTGGCCTTGACAGATAATTTTAAAAACTAAAGAAAAACCTTGGTATAGTGGTACACATCTGTAATCCTAGCTAAACAGGAGGCTAAGGCAAAAGGATCACAAGCTTACAGCCTGGCCAACCTAGTGACATGCTACCTAGAAGCAAATACTAAAAAGGGCGGGGAATGTAGTTTAATGATAGAATGCTTGCCTAACACGTAAGAGATCCTAGGTTCAATCTCAGGACTGGAAGACAAAAAAAATCAAAAGAATTATTAATAATCTATGGTAACACATGTGGAAAGAAGGTTATTAAGAAGGGAGAGACAAGAGGAAGCCTGGTGAAATGTCAGAACATTTCAAATAAATTTCGCTGTTTTTCTAGGGGGAGGAGGAAGAAATTGACTATAGCTTTAATCTGAGTGATGGGCATATCTGTAGACATTCGTGCACTTTATTATTTTATATACAAACTATAATTAAAATGCGCACAAATAAGATATTTGTGTGGGACAATACAGTAAATGTCTTTGCTGGTTTGAACACATAAAAGAGGATGTAGTTTAGAAATGCAGTTCAGTGGTTTACACAAGATGCACAACCAATTTTTTTTAAGAAGTGTTATAGGGCCAGAGATTTAGCTCAGTGGTTCTGGTGCCTATCTACCAAGCACAAGGCGACCAGTTTGATCCCTGATCCCCCAGTAACCATATACCACAATGCTTGGTGTGGTGACTCGCACCTGTAAACCCAGCATTCAATAATCATATACTACAATGCCAGGTGTGGTGGCTCATGCCTATAATGCCAACAAGAGGCAGAGGCAGAAGGATTGCCTTGAGCTCAAGGCTAGCCTGGGCTACAAAGTGAATTCAGGGCCAGCTTGAACTAAAAGAGAGACCCTGTCTCAAATAACCAAAAAAAAAAAAAAGTGCTATGACATAAGACTTACAGTGAGTCATAGAAGGATCTAAAGATCTGAACTGAATGAGGACAAGAGCATTTTAAGTAAAGCAGAATTAAAATAATGCCAAACAATATGACAGGTACTATTCCAAGATCTATACATATAATGCACATAATCTTCTTACAACGCTATGAGAAAAGTATTATTATTGTTATTCTCATTATACAGATGATAAAACAGCCTCAGGAAGATTGATCTGCCCAAGCTCAAATAAAGAATATCCATAACAAGGTAGCCATGGTGACACTCATCTGTAATTCCAGCACTTTAGGAAATTGAGACAGGAGGATATGAAGTTTTGAGCCCAGCCTGGGTTGGGCTAATCCTAAGAGATTTAGCAAGACCCTGTCTCAAAATAATAAAAAAAGTGTGAGGATACAGATCAATACAAAGGCTCTGGGGGGATGGGGTCCATGACATAAACTTGTTCTCTATACTGTATCAACATACATACTCTTAAATGCATAACAAAACCAAAACAAGTCTGCTAACAACAATGGACTAAAATGGGTATCATAGGGATATAGTGAACACTGCAGCAATACCCGTCTCCACCCTATAATGTGAATGTCAGCACCACCTTCTTACCAGAGTTCCCAACTGACTATAAACCTCACTCAGCAATTAAATCATCCCTATCTTCACTCTGACATTCCCTACTCCCAAAAGAAAGCTTCAAGTAGTTTCTCACAAGAATGTGATAGATCTCGCTGGGTGTGGTGGCTCACACCTGTAATCCCAGCATTCAGGAGACAGAGGTAGGAGGATTGCTGAGAGTTTGAGGGTAGCCTGGGCTACATAGTGAGTTCAGGACCAGCCTGAACTACAAAAGCAAGACCCTGTCAGAAAAAGAAAGAAAGAGAGAGAGAAAGAAAGAAAGAAAGAAAGGAAGGAAGGAAGGAAGGAAAGAAGGAAGGGACAGAGAGAAAGCAAAAGAGAAAGAAAGAGAAAGAGAGAGAAAGAAAGAAAGGAAGGAAGAAAGAGAAAGCAAAAGAGAAAGAGAGAAAGACAGACAGAGAGACTGACTGACTTTAAAAGAAGAAATACCATACCAAAGATTTAGCTCAGTGGTTCTGGCACGTGCCTAATAAGCACAAGGTCTTGAGTTGATTCCTGGTGACTACATACAACAATATCAGGTACGGTGTCTCATGCCTGTAAGCACAATACTCAATAACCACATACCACAATGCCAGACATGATGACTCACGCCTGTAATCCCAGCACTCAGGAGGCAGAGGCAGGAGAATTGCTGTGAGTTTGAGGCTAAGTTCAGGACCAGCCTGAACTCCAAAGTTAAGACCCTGTCTTAAAAAAATAAACAAAAAAAAAAAAAAAAAAAAGAAGAAGAAATACCATGACTACACAACCTACTGTATGAATAGGTTATCTTTGAGAGATTAAAATAAAAAATGATCCAAAAGCTTTTTACTTGGAAGACTTCAGAAACTCAGAACCTTTTAATTACCTAAAACATATTACAAAAACAATCTCATTTGCATCTAAAACCATGCTACTTGAAACACAATGGCTATGCCCACCATTTTACTAAACATCAGTACGCATAATCAGTTCTGATAAAAAAAATTCATGTAAGGCTGAGTGTGGAGGCTCATGCCTGTAAGATCAAGAAGTGGGAGGATGGCCGTGAGTTCGAGGCTCGCCTGGGATACATAGTGAGTTCAGGGCCAGCTTGAACTATAAAGTGAGACCCTGTCTCAAGAAACTAAAAAAAAAAAAAAAATTCATGTAAAGAAGGGAACACCCAAATTCTATACCTCTTATTCCTGGCAATCAAGTTTCTCTACTAAAAGGTACCTCTAAATAAAAATATTTTCACACTTTTTTCTACTGATAATCTTTTTGCCACCCCCAAAACCACCACTAAAAGTAGGGATTGAACCTAGGATTTCAAACATGCTAGCCAAGAGCTCCACCACTTTCTTCCCCAGGCTTTTCTTTTTTTAAAACATAGGTCTCAGTAAATCACCAAGGCTGATCTTCAACTTGCAATACTGCCTCAGCCTCTCAAGTAGTTGGAATTACAGGTGTTTACCACCCCACCCAGCTACTTTTTCTTCCCCTAATGGTTACCACTTTACTAGTAAAATTGGCCTAAATGGCAGAGAGGAGACTGGGTCCTATCCTTTTACTTTTGATTAAAGTTTTGTGATAATATATAAGCATCCATATATAAAACACAAAATACAGGGTCAGGGATTTAGCTCAGTGGCATCATGCCTGCCTCATAAATGCAAGGTCCTAAATTCAACTGCCAGTACTGCACACAGAGACACAAAAACTACTAAAGTTTAAAGCTATTTCTGTTTTTGTTTTGCTTTTGGGATTTAACTCAAGCCTTGCACTACCACTGAGCTACAGCTCAAGCGCCATTCTTTTGAGACAGGTGCTTGCTAAACTGCTCAGGCTGGCTTTAAACTTTGAGTTCCTCGGGCCGGGGAGTTAGCTCAGTGGTTCCGGAGCCTGTCTCGCAAGCGCAAGGGCCCGGGTTCGATTCCCCGGTAACCACATAACAATACTGGGTGTGGAGACCCACACCCAGGAGCAACCAGTACCACGTACCACAGTGCCGGGCGTGGTGGCTCACGCCTGTAATCCCAGCACTCGGTAGGCAGAGGCAGGAGGATTGTGATGTGAGTTGGAGGCTGAGCTCAGGGCCAGCCTGAACCACAAAAAAGCGAGACCCTGTCTCAAAAAAAACCTAAAAAAAAAAACAAAAACAAAAACAAAAAAAACCCAAAACTTTGAGTTCCTCCTGCCTCACCTTCTAAGTAGTTGGGAATACAGGCATGCACTACCATGCCAGGCAAAAAATAAAATAACCTTTTAATTACCACTTTCAAAAAATTTGCTCTTTTCTAGAGAACAGAAAAATTATTACTAAGAATTATATGTCAAAGTAAAGAATCTGAAAGAGAGCACATTACATTTGTCCCTTTGGGACTTGGAACAATTAAATTCTAAAAAAACAAAGCCAACTGCAGTTACTCCTACCTTACGATGGTCTCTATAAAATAATGACAATCATTATCTACTATTTACACAGCATGAGATTAAATACTATATATTAAAGATTAGAATATGTTATACAGAGTTTCTGTGCAACAATGAAGAGTAAAATTTCCTTATTGAGTACAATTATATGCTAATAAGTAACCCCAGCTCCAGCAAGACTTCCTTTTTTAAGACAAGAATTTGCTATGTACCCTCAGCTGGACTCAAACTCATGAGCTTCCTGTCTCAGCTTCTCAGAGTGCTGAGATTACAAGCATGTATGACTACACCTTGCTTCATTCTTAAGTATTAGACTTCAAGTAGCTAGTGCAGGATAGCTAGCAAGGTTTTTTTTTGTTTGTTTTTTGTTTTAGGATTTTTGAGACAGGGTCTCGCTTGGTAGTTCAGGCTGGCCCTGAGCTCAGCCTCAAACTCACATCACCGCAATTCTCCTCTCTCTGCCTCCCGAGTGCTGGGATTACAGGCGTGAGCCACCACGCCAGGTACTGTGGTATGTGGTACTGGTTGCTGCTGGGGTGAGTCTCCACACCCAGTATTGTTATGTGGTTACCGGGGACCGAACCCGGGTCCTTGCGCTTGCAAGACAGGCGCCGGAACCACTGAGCTAAATCCCTGGCCCAGCTAGCAAGTTTTTTGTTTTGTTTTGGGTTTTTTGAGACAAGGTCTTACTTTATAACTCAGGCTGGCCCCAAACTCACTATGTAGCTCAGGATAGCCTTGAACTCAGCAGTCCTCCTCCTTCTGCTTCCTGAGTGGTGGGATCACAGGCGTGAGCCACCATGCCTGGCTCTGTAGTATAGGGTACAGGGGATCAAACTTGAACTCCTTGGGACCTTGAGCCCTGCTTAGCTAACCAGTTTTTAAGTGATTACTATCAGGCAAAAGTTAGGTACTAAAAAAAGATGAACAAATCAGTAAAGATGCTATTCTCATTATTATCTACAGAAAAAAATGAAACTTAAAAAGTTAACGTAACACAGCTAATAAATGGTAAAACTGGGCCGCAGATACAGCTCAGTGGTTCCGGTGCCTGTCTTGCAAGCACAAGGACCCAGGTTCGATCCCGGGTAACCACATACCATACTGGGCGTGGAGACTCACACCCAGCAGCAACCAGTACCACATACCACAGTGCCAGGCGTGGTGGCTCACGCCTGTAATCCCAGCACTCGGGAGGCAGAGGCAGGAGGATTGCTGTGACGTGAGTTTGAGGCTGAGCTCAAGGCCAGCCTGAAATACAAAGCGAGACCCTGTCTCAAATAAATAAATAAATAAATTAATAAATAAATGGTAAAATTAAGATAATACTAAGTGCCAGAAAGTTTTATACCATTTTATTACTTGGTATTTTTTCTCAGAAATTAAACCTAGCATGTTTTTCAGAATGTTACAGTAATTCACCTACTTCCTAACTTGTATAAAATTATTTGATCAAGTAATTTATCAAGAAGGGAAATCTGGCCCCTTTTCTGCTTAAAGATAAATTAGAGGGCTGTTAAATTGATTTTATGTTTCTGGTTTTTGTTTGTTTGTTTGTTTTGCAGTACCACAGCTTAAACTCTGGCCTTTTTGCTTGCTAGGTAGCATGCTTGGTATCATTTGAGCTAAATCCTCAGGACTCTGTTTTTGTTTTTAATTTTTTGAGACAAGGCTGGCCTCAAGTAATCCTCAGATTGTGACACATACATATACTGTGCAAGGTACTTAGTAAACTACTTTTTTTTTTTTTGAGACAAGGTCTAGCTCCTGAGCTCATTATGTAGCCCAGCCAGGCCTCAAACTCATCAATCCTCGTGCCTCTGCTTCCCAAGTGTTGGGGTTAGAGGCGTGAGCTACCACACCCGGCAATGTAGTATGTGGTACTGATTGCCGATGAGCATGAGTCACCACACTCACCTGGCACTGTTGTATGTGGTTACCAGGGATTGAACTCAGGACCTTGCGCTTGGCAAGGCAAGCATCTGAACCACTGAGCTAAACCCCAGCCCAGTAATCTATACTTTTATTCATAGGCCAGGTACTTACATTTTAAACACACTTCCATCTGTTGTGGACCACTTAATTTTTTCACTAAGAAAGTACAGCCTTGCCAGGTGTGGTGACATATGCCTGTAATTCCAGCACTCAAGAGGCTGAGGCAGGAAGCTCGAGGACAGTACAAAGCCAGCAAGGGCTACACATTGCGTTCAAGACCAGCCTAAATTACACAGCAAGACCCTGTCTCAAAAAAAAAGGTATATCCCTTCTACTATATCTCAGAATAGTGTCAATTTTATATAAGGTTTGCCTGCAAAAATCACATTTTGCAAAGAGTTTCATTCATATAGGATCCTAAACCAAGTATCAGTTCTTAAGCAATATGTACTCCAAAAATCCTAATTTCTAAAAGGTTAAATTAGTACAAGTGCAATTAATTGTTTTAAGTAATAGACACAACCAGGTACAGTAGTGCACAACTGCAATCCCAGGTACTCCAAGACGGCAAGTTGCAGGTAACATTAAAAACTTAAGAGAGGTCCTATTTCAAAAAGATCTGGAAATATAAATCAGCAGTAAAGTATCCCCTTGTTTGATCCCAAGTCCCACACAGTAATGCAAGACATTACTGATAGCCAAAAAGAGATAAAAATAAATTCACTTTAACATATAAATCAGCCAAATGCATCAGAGAATATATATCCAGGTATAATGAAGAACTGATTAATCTTAACTCTAATTTCAAAAGTTGGCGCTTAGATAATTTCTGAACTAAGCATTCATGTCTACTAAGAACCTGTAAATTACTAAATTATTTATGCTCAGTTTTTCTGATATACTATATCTAACCCATTTTTCCTACTGGTAGAATGATGTCCTATCATGGGACAAATATTATGCATATAATTGTGATAGAAAGCTCATTTTATATTAACACATTCAATAGGCTGCCACAGCTTTTAAAAAAACCTATTACAGAAAATACAATAGTCATTTTCTATTTAAATTTCCTACTTAGTTCATCCCTGTTTTGGATCTGCACATTCCATCTCTCTCTGCATCTCAAAGGCACTGTGACTGACACAGCTCAGTAGGAAAATGTTTGCTTTGCATGCAGAAGGCCCTGGATCTGATCCCCAGCATAGCAAGAAAAAAACTCAGAGTTTAAATCTATTTGAGATATTACCCTTTAGCTTGGTAGCAATGTTTTGTTACTATCATGATAATCTTAGACTAGTGAAGGACTTCAAACAAGTTGATTCTTATAAATTCTTCCATAAATAAAACATGAGAATTATAACAAAATTAACAAACCAGATTTCAGAATGTCAAAAATTAAATCATTAATTAAAAAAGAATTCAGAGAAAGAGCCAGTTGTGAAAAAACAGGAAGTGATATACACTGTCATTTTGTGTATGAACTATTTAAAAACATAAGAAGCACCATACTCAACTAATCACCCTCAGTATTCTTACAGTGGAATCTGAGATCATCTGAAATAACCCAACCCTTAGGCAGTTTTTCCTTACTAATACATTTATCAAATTGATCAGGAATACATTCTTACCACTTTTAGGCAATTCCTACTATGGAAAACAAAGTTTCTTTTTACTTATCCTAAAGAGTCAGTACCAACTGGGTGTGGTGCTGCATGCCTGTAATCCCAGTACTGGGAAGGCTGAAGCAAAAGGACTGGAGTTCCAGGGCAGCCTGGATCACATAGCAAGCCCCTGTCTCAAAATTTTTTAAAAAGAGAGGGAAGCATCTCTTAGTTCTAGTATGCTAAATTATATCAAGCAGTTAATCTATATATCCTATGTACACTCTGAAAGTTTGTAGCCTTACTTGATAAATGCTGTCTTCCTGTATCTTCCCAAGATAAAAATTCATCTATACTGAGCAGTATTCTTGGACTTATACACACTAGTATATATGAATTCATCATTAGCAATAAACCATAATACAGAAAATTAGGCATTAATTTGTCATATAAGAGAAAACTCAACACATCACAATGTGCAGCTTTGTGCCATGAAATAAAGATTTAAAAGAATAGTGCTGTTTAACTGAGATGAACATCAAAAGAAAATAAAGGTAAAATGAGTTCCATATTATTAAGAAAAAAAGAACTACATCAATATCATGGAATAAGGTAACACAGAAAACTAAATTGTACCTAGCAATGTTGCTAACATCTTTCAATCCCCATATTCAAACAGGTTTCAAATTGTGATCCACCAACACACAACATTAAGTGACAACATAAATGCAGATTTATTTTAAAATAATTCACTGAGTAAATCTTAAATACTACATACAACTTGTTAGTGAAATAAGACAACTATTACATTTTAATGATTCCATCACTTTGTGAAAAATTTAGTTCTATTAATATTTGCATATGAGTCGTTCTTAAATCACTAGTAAATCTAAATAAACACTTGAAGAAAAAAGTACTGACAGCAAAGCGTATCAAAACTCCTTTAAGACTTGAAGACTACTTTTGGTCACAGAAAGTATTTGTTAATTTTTTTAATTTCCACTCTAAGGACAAAACCACCAAGTACTACTGCAAATCAGATTATTTAAAAATACATATGACATGAAGCAAAAGTGAAAAATATGACTACGATATACAAGTCCATCATAGTGTAATTAAGCAGATTAATTTATCTTCTTGTATTTTCTTAAGGAACAGAGCGTTTGCTACATAAAGGATTGTAACCTAATCATTTTCAGAAAATTTCAAGTTCAATATTATACAAAATACTATTAATCTTAAAATTTCACAGCCCGGGGGCAAATGTCCATCAGACAGCCTATCAGTATGTAATAATCTTAATAATTTCTTCAAGAACTACAACAGCCACGGGAAGAAAAATAGAGAGGATACAAATTATTTTATCTGAATCTTAACGAAAATTCAACCTACTCAAAAAATGTCAATCCAGACATTTCTCCCAAAAAGGAGCAAGAAAGAGATCAAGAGTTCTAACACGAAAAGGTTCCCCTCAAGAGGCCAGATCCCCCAACAACAATAGGAGTAGATACACTTCCCATGGACAGATCAAGGGAAAAGTATTAACGGCACTGTTATCAATTTAAAATCAAAGGAAAGTAACCTTTCCAGAGGAAGCGCCATTATACTTCCCTCTCCTGCTCTCCCTCCCTTCAGTGTATACATGGGTCTGTGTATGAAGGAACTGCCTTGGACTTCTGCAGCACTGCAGTAGACTAGAGGTTGAGGAAGGGGGAAGGGTACAGGGAAGAGAATCGCTTCCATCACCCCTACAGAAGAGGGGTATAGACTTCCTGCGGGGGAGGGAGTGGAATCTACCCAGCTACCTACTCTAAGTAGTCTCCTTTCCCAAGAATACTGTACACAGCCACTACAAAGGAGGAACAAGAGTAGACCGGAGCGAAACGGATCTCGAGCTTTTAAAACGGGGTGCACATCAACCTAGGCTCGCAACGAGGGCCACACCTTCCTTGAAGCACACTCTTTCACCACCGCTTCCGGTGACCCTCAGGAAAAAGGAATGTAATTGCTCTCGCCCCTCAAAACAGAAAGGCACCCAGCTCACCAGCTTCTGCACCCCACCCACGGAATCACAGACCCTCCTTGTCTCCCTCCGCCACCCCACCCTCACATCCCTTCTTTCAGAGGCCCGGGTGGGCCGGATTTCCTCCTCGCCCCCCTTCGTGTCACCCTTTCCCAAAGCAGAGGTGCCCTTACCCTTTCGCCGACAGGTCTGGGGCGGAGCAGGCAGCCCCCCGCAGCGCTCCGGTGGCAGTTACGCTGGAGCGCGAGGAGAGAGGAGGAGGGGGCCCGGCGACAGACGGTCCCCCCCCCCAGCCCCAGCGAGCCGCCCAGCCCAAGCTCTGCGACAAGGGGCAAGGGGGGGGGGTGGGGACGACCGGGGTCGAGGAGGCGCCCTTAGAGCTCGGGCTCAGCTAAGATGGCGCGGGGAAGTGCCGGGAGCAGCCGCTGCCGCCGCCGCCGCCTCGGGGGAACCGGCCTGGGCCTCGGCCGCTTCCCGTCTTCACACAGCCGAGGCCCTCCTGGTCCCCCGCCGCGGCCCCTCGGCGGGCGGGCCCACGCGCAGCCCTTCGCCACCACCACCACCCCAGGGAAGGGGGCGCTCACAAAGGGAAGAGAGGCCGCGGGCCGGCCGGCGGGCGGCGGGGCGGGGTCCCCAGGGGCCGGGAGGCCTCCAAGGTTCTAGGGTGCTTAGCGCTCTCGGCCCGCAAAGGGCGCCGAGGGAGCGGGACCCCTCCTCCCTCCTCAGGCAGGCAGCGACACCAACTCACTCTCTTTGCCACCCTCCCTCTCTCCCTCCGAGCCCTGAAGCCACAGAGCTCGGCCGCTGCCCAGGTTCCCCCCCTTCCCAACACCACTCCCCTCCTCCCGACAGTCATCCCAGTCTCCGATCTCGCGAGATTTTCTGCCAGGCTGGTCCGACCCAGCGCGAGACGCGACCGTGTGCGCGCGCGTCCTCACAGGAGCGCGCAGATCCTTTCCTGGGGCGGAGTAGGGCAGGAGACAGAGTCCTAACCTCTGTTGAGCTCCGCCTCTTCAGGTCGCAGAGCTCCTCTGCCACCTCGGAGTCAGGTGCATTCATTTCGCCTCTGAAATAACATCAGCTTATTTGCACTCCCCCGGTTTCCTGCTTATAAAGCGTCAGTCCTTCAGTAATCCTACAAATGTAAAAGTTTGCCTTAAAATGTAGAAGGTCCCATTCCTACACACTTTAGTTCAACCGCTCCGCGGAATTCAGAGGTAAACTGGTTTACGAAATTCTAATAGTTGATAGTAATTTTTGGAACACCTGGAAAACTATAGATAAAAGCTGCCTGGCATATTGGTGATGGTAGGAAAGAGATAATTTCTTCAAAACTTTTGTTGAGGGCTGGGGATTTAGCTCAGTGGTTCTGGCGCCTGCCATACAAGCTCAAGGGCCTGAGTTCGATCCCGGGTAAGCACATAAAACAATGCCAGGCGTGGAGACTCATGCCCATCAGCGATCAGTACCACAGTGCCAGGTGTGATGGCTCACGCCTGTAATCCCAGCACTCAGTAGTCAGAGGCAGGAGGATTGCTGTGATGTGAGTTTCCAGCTGAGCTTAGGATCAGCCTGAACTACAATGCGAGACCCTATCTCAAAAAAAAAAATTTTTTTTTTGTTGAATGATTAAAAGTTTTTGGAACAAAAGCAGCAAACAAACTAAAGACCCCAAGAATCTACTACCAAAAAGTCAAACTTACCTTTTCTCTTTTTTTAGGTGAAAAACAGTTTTAAAGGAAAATCCTTTTAGTGGTTTTACTCAAAGAATCTTAAAATGTGCCTAGAACATAATCATAAAATGTCGTGGGTCTTGCTAAGCAAAGTGGTTCACACCTATAATCTCAGAGATCTGAGAGAATGAGGCAGAAGGATGGAAAGTTTGAGAGGCCCCTGTGACTTTATGAGGCTCTCAAAAGTAATAATAATAATAGTAATGACAATAATAATGGCTAGGTATATATCTCATTGGTAGAAGATCCTTGCATTCATTCCCCCCGTACCAAAATAAATAAACGTAACTCTTCAACCAACATAACTTTGATAAATTGGTTCTATGAATTTTATGACAGAAATTCACTTTAAAGAAACCATTTGCTGGCCGGGGAGTTAGCTCAGTGGTTCCGGCGCTTGTCTTGCAAGCGCAAGGGCCCGGGTTCAATCCCTGGTAACCACATACCTATACTGGGTGTGGAGACTCATGCCCAGCAGCAATCAGTACCACATACCACAGTGCTGGGCGTGGTGGCTCACGCCTGTAATCCCAGCACTCAGGAGGCAGAGGCAGGAGGATTGCTGTGATGTGAGTTGGAGGCTGAGCTCAGGGCCAGCCTGAACCACAAAGCGAGACCCTGTCTCAAAAAACCTAAAAAAAAAAAAAAAAAAAAGAAAGAAAAAGAAACCATTTGCTTTAGAGCAGTGGGTTTTTAAAAAATTTTTTTATTTTACACAGGGTCTCACTTTGTAGTTCAGGCTGGCACTGAGCTCACTATGTAGCCCAGATGAGCCTGGAACTCAGAGAAATCCTCCTGCCTCTGCCTCCTGAGTGCTGAGATTACAGGTGTGAGTGAATAAGTCCAGCACTGTGGTATGCGGTACTGGGGATCGAACTCAGGACCTTGAGCTTGCCAAGCAGACTCCAGCACCACTGAGCTAACTCCCCAGCCTGGAGCAGTGATTTGAAATTTCAGTAAACTTATTGAGCTTACTTTCAGTAAACTACTTTTAAAAAACCCTGCTACCCGCTTCAGTGGAATGTACATATTTGTTCTCTATACTCTTTCTTGTAATAAGGGCCTTTGCTCTGTGAGTCAGTTGGTCCTCTTTTTGCCTATACTGGTGATCGCTTGCCATTGGTAATGTCCCCTCATTACACAACAGCATGTCCTCACTTTTCCTTGGGGAAAAGGAATGTTCACTTCCCTCCCCCTTAACAGCCAAGTCTCTTCAAAGAGTCATGGATCTTCTTATCGCCACTGCTGCTGATCCCGCAGAAGGCCAAAGGGACTGTGGCTGCAATATCTAGTCATGTCTTTTAATCCTTCTCTTCTTGTCATCTGCAAATTTGACTTGATTAAAGCTCCTTCCATGTTGAAACTGGATTTTCCCCACCACTCAAAGCCAATTTTCCTTCTACCTTACTTTTCTTTCCTGACAGGACCCTTCTTCCTTACCCAACACTCAAGAGATGCTCCTCCAATGCTGATCTGTTCCAGTAAGAAACTGTTACAGCAAAATGTTTTCTTGTAGGGTTTGGGAGTATAGACCAATGGTGGAGCAGATGTTCAGCGTATAGGAAGCCCTGGGTTCAATCCGAAGATTGTTCTCCTGGGTCTAGTTATTTCATACACTGTGGAGTGGAAAAAGATTCAGGCTTTCTCATAATATTTTTATAGAAATTTCAAACGTACACAAAAGGAGTTTACCAGTTTTATTTCACCTCTTCTCCCAAAAAATTTCCCCTCTGTTTCCTAGAGTATTTGTAAGTAAACTTCTTGTAAACTATCATATGTTATTTATACAGTGGTACCTCAATACTCATCATTAACTGGCTCTGTGAGGCTCAAAAAGTACCAAAAACAAATACCCAACAAATCATTTTGGCTAGGGATGGGAAAAAAAACTTCTATAAAAAACTCAAGGACCAGAGACTTAGCTCAGTGGTGTCTCATGTACCTTATACCTTTTAGTACCTTTTTACAGTAACTTTCTGTACTGAAAAAAAAAAGGCGTCTTCTAGAAATGGAAGTTTGAGATTGTGTGTCAAGTATCAAACAAATACCAAGACAAAATGTTCACATCAAAATATGTTGAGTTCCAAATTCAACAACTTTCAAAGCAGTCAAGTACCAAGATATGACTGCACTTGTTATTATATAAATATAACTGCACAAGTTATTAGATAAATATAATATTTATATTTCTAATAACATCTTCCATTATCATATCTTTACAAAAAATTTTAAATTTCTTAATATTACTTAATACCCAATCCATGATCAGTTTTTCCTGAGAATTTCCAAAATGCCTTTTACAATCCATTTATCTGAATCAGGTATTTCACATTTGTTTCAATAGCCATATATCCCATACATTCATAGTTAAATCAAAAGGTTTGATTGTATTTGTGGCAAACTTGTTTTTGTAAGAATATTTTATGAGTTATGTTTTTATTTTGTACATACTACTAATCCTTTCTTTCTATTTTTGTTTTTTGGAGCACTATGCTAAAGATTAAACACAAGGACTTTGCATTTAACTAAGCCCCAGCTCATTTTTAATTTTTTATTTTGAGACAGAGTGTTGCTATATTGCTAAGTTAACCAGGATGGGCTCAAACTTGTGATTCTCCTGCCTCAGCCTCCCAGAGTGCTGAGATTTCAGGCATGAGCCATCAAACTGGCCTCACACCATTTTTAAACTAACCTCCACCTTTCCCATAAATATCTGTTCCACTCCTTCTCATTTCTGCAGGCTGAAGAGAATATTTTTCAAAACTGGAGATACAGGGCCAGAGATTAGCTCAGTGGTTCCGGCACCTGCCTTTCAAGTACAAGGGCCTGGTTCAACCCGGGTAACCACATACAACAATGAGCAATCAGAACCACACACTGTGCGGGGTGTGGTGGCTCAGGCCTATAATCCCAGAATTTGGGAGGCAGAGGCAGGAGGATTGCTGTGAGTGCAAGGCTGAGCTCATTACCAGCCTAAATTACAAAAGCAAAACCCTGTCTCAAAACAAACAAACAAACAAAAAACAAAAACAAAAACCTGGAGATACAACCCAGGATTGCTAGAAAAATGCTTCATCCCTGAGCTACACCCACAGCTCCAAAGAGAATCTGAAGAGATCTGACTGGCTGGTTTGTTTTCTTTCATCATGTCTCTTATTTAATTCTGTATTTATTCCTGTCATCTGGTGCTGATAGGATTCCCTTTTCAAACCTCAGATTCTTCAAGTTTCTCCTCTCTCTCTTCTTCTCTTACCCACACAGACAAACACACACACACACACACACACACACACACATGCATGCATACATGCACACAGGCTTACACCATTATAAATACTGCAAAACTTATTAGTTATATCAATTAAAAATTTATCCAAAAGGGAAAAAGTAATATTTATTGATTGGAATACAGAAAATAATAATTAACGCCTAGAACAATTGTAGATAACCACATTTCTGTGGATTTAACTCCCAAACATTTCTGTTTGACCTGTTTTGATCCCCCCGACTCTGCTGTGGTGGTTCAGATCTCACAGCTTCTCACCTGGGTGCTGTCATTGCTCCCTAAGTCCTTGTCCCCTCAGTATACCCAGTTCTCTATAGTAAGGGGAATAGGCTTCTGTTTTGTTTTTTCCTGGTCCTGAGGATTGAACGCAGGACGTTAGTTGCAGTTGACAGCAGTCGTGGTGTCACTAAGCTAAGTCCCCACCCCCAGGGTTAACAGTTTCTAAGGTTCCTAAAATACAGTTTCTAAAAACTAAATATGTCATGTCTCATAAAACTCTTCCGTAGCTTCTACTTAAACTCTTCTATGTCCTTATTTAGAATATTTCCACCATCCTGAACTATTATTCACTATTCTGCTCACTGCTAATGTACTATCTCTAAGAAATACACTGCATTTCTCTGCTTAAAATACCTTTTCTTTTCTTTTTTTTTAAGGTTTTTTGAGACAGGGTCTCACTTTTGTGGTTCAGGCTGGCCCTGAGCTCAGCCTCCAACTCACATCATAGCAATCCTCCTGCCTCTGCCTCCCGAGTGCTGGGATTACAGGCGTGAGCCACCACGCCCGGCACTGTGGTATGCGGTACTGATTGCTGCTGGGCATGAGTCTCCACACCCAGTATAGGTATGTGGTTACCGGGGAATCGAACCCGGGTCCTTGCTCTTGCAAGACAGGCGCCGGAACCACTGAGCTAACTCCCCGGCCCCTAAAATACCTTTTATAGTTGACTCAGATCCAGACTCAGCTCAAGTGTCACTTCCATTACTAGGCTCTCTCGTATCCCAATCAGGTATCCCTTCATCCTGCAAATTGAGGTCAGACGGGTGTGGGGAAAGGAATGAGTACCAACCCTATTTTGACCTTAATAGAAAAGTTATACAAGCAAAAGCAAGAAAAATGAGCTTTTTCTATATATTCTTATTTAATCTTCACAACAGATCTGTGAGGTAAATACTAATACTTCCATTTCATAAATAGAGAAACCACAGTTCCAAGCTTCTATCATTTGTCCCAAATCATGCAAGTGATAGGTAGGTGGAAAGCTAGAATTTGAACCCAAAGATGTGAATGAATCCAAAGCATATTCTTTCTACCCTCTT
>PVIR01015808.1:0-37633 GCA_004026965.1 Petromus typicus
ATATATATATATATATTTTTTTTTTTTTTTTTTCTGAGACTGGGTCTCACTTTGTGTAGTTTAGGCTAGTCCTGAGCCTTTAACTCAAAGCAATCTTTCTACCTCTGCCTCCCAAGTTCTGGGATTATAGGCATGAGGTACTACTCTACCATGGTCTTTTTAAAATTTAATTTTATTTTTTTTAGGTTTTTTGAGACACGGTCTCGATTTGTGGTTCAGGCTGGCCCCGAGCTCAGCCTCAAACTCATGTCACAGAAATCCTCCTGCCTCTGCCTCCCAAGTGCTGGGATTACAGGTGTGAGCCACCACACCTGGCACTGTGGTATGTGGTACTGGTTGCTGCTGGGCATGAGTTTCCACACCCAGTATTGTATGTGGTTACTGGGGATCGAACCTGGGCCCTTGCTCTTGCAAGACAGGCACCGGAACCACTGAGCTGACTCCCCAGCCCCCCTACCACGGTCTTCTTAATTCCTAAAGTATGAACAATTTTTTCTTATATACAAATAAAGGATTGAGAATAGGTAAAAAAGGATAAAGGATCAATGCAGGACTTCATTAGCCCTCTGGAGGGTGGCAATGGGAGAAAGGGATTCTTTATATATTTGTACGTGGTTGATCAAATACTACATGGAGTGTTTGAATTTAGAAATATTATTGCAGTTAAAGACTTATTGTCATAAATGCTTCCTCAGAATACCCCATCTCACTCCACACACTTATCCCATTGTTCTTGCTGTGTTCTGAAGCAGTTCTTGAAGTCTTCTTCTGTGAGTGTCTTTATGAGGTGTGATAAAAAATATAGCAAATGCGGCTGCAAAGTTCCATCCAACGGAAAAGCAGGCTGTTTTAAAAATATTATGGTGTGTCCTCAGCCACCTTATTCTTGGGATCTGGCACCGTGTGATTTCTGACTCTTCCCCAAAGTCAAAATGACCATGAAAGGTAAACATTTTGAATCAGTTCAGAACATTGAGGCAGCCACAATAGAGGAACAACAGCCAGGAAAATGGACTTGTAGAATTTCTCTAGAAATTGACAAGAGTGACCCAACATTTGTGTGTTCAAAGCAAAGGGGCATATTTTGAAGGGGGTTCGTGGCAATGTATCTTTTTACTTTAACACACTTTAAAAAAATTCGCACACTTTGGGTGATTTTCCGCACCATCATTCCATTCAAATGAACACTGGGCTGTGTACGAAGCCTCCATTATTCAGTTATCAAAGAACTCACAGGGAAGAAATCCCCCTCCATCATCTGCATAGATTTCTTGTCACGATGGGATCTCACTGAAGGCTATTTTCCAGTTTTTTCACGACCCTGGGTCTTGAAGAATCCTGACTTAGGCACTTCTCACTCTTTGCTTGAAGAGCTAATGGTAACTCAGCTGTCCCGTAGAGTCCCATGGGCTTCATTCTTTCAATCCCTATCGAACATGTACAGGAGACATTCCTGCAGCCTACTTAGGAAACTATTTCTTGAGGAACAGTCATCACATTTTTGAAAAATTACGGTGGCAGCTGATCCAAAATCTTGGCCTTGAACTTTGGCCAGTGTTTTCTTGACTCCAATGTGTCCTGCCAAAACAAAGTCATTGCACAGCTGACAGAACCTCTCTTGTTACCTCTCAGGAATGACCATAATTTACAGCCAGCAGTGCCAACGAGGGTCTCCCAGTGAACGTACAGCAACTCCGGGTGCAATTCAGTAAGTCATTTCAGGGCTCACTGACCTTCTTCTCATATTCACCTTCTCAGAGAAACACGGAATTCCTTGTTTGTGGTGACTGAAACCTGTGATAGGGCTTCTTTTCTTGGTTACCCATTTTCCCCTTCCAGGTGCCCACTGGTTTCCTGACCCAACAGTTTGGTGTCATTTCCTGAGACTTCCAATGTTTCTTACAAATTTCTGTCAGGCACATTGGCTTACATTTTGCTGCAAGGCTGCTGAGTGTATTACCTAGACCACCTGGCTGATCTCTGACACTTCGATTGGTCATACTGTCTTCTCAGTTCAGATTCCCCCCTTTGTTTTCTGGGCTCTGAGTTCCTTGATTCTTAGTTTGTTGTTATCATGCAGTTTCTCACTACCTGGCTGTTTGGCACAATTGCCTCGCTCTAGATTCACAGGCCTGTTCATGGCCACCTTCAGGTGGCTCAACTGGCATCCATGTCTTCCCCGTCTGCCAGGTTGCTCCTACTCTGTCATGTAGCTATTAATTGAATGCAGCACTTTTCTATCTTCTCTTGAACACTGATGGAGACAAACCATACTAACTATCATAAAGTACAAGTGATATATATTCTAAGGAGAAAGGAGGAGTATGTGATATGCAGAGATGCAGATCTTCCCAGATACCCAGGACTGAGGAGACTCAAAGTTAGTAGAAAGGAGTCTTACATGAAGACTCCTTTTATTTTTTACAAAAGACTCCTTTTATATTTTTCTTACCTCAATCCCTCTTATATTCCAAGGTTGTTATTTCTTCATTTATGCTCTGTGGCTCTAGTTACTAGGAAGGGCAAGCAGTCTAGACCTTTGAAAACTACATTCCTTCAGCCACTCATTTTTCTGCTCTTTATGAGCAGAAACACCCTACCTAGACTTTACTGAGTTGTTGGCCAATACAGACATTGATAATTTTCTTTTCATTATGAAAAAAAAACCTACAATCTTAATTATTTTAATCATACAGTTGAGCAGTGTTAAATATATGCACACTGTGTAAAACAGGTCTCTACAATTTTCATTTGCAAATCTGAAACTGGGTACCCATTATACAAAACCTTTTTTCTTCCTCTTGGAGCTCCTGGTAACCATCATTTTACTTTCTGTTTCTATGAACTTTAGATATCTTATGTAAGTGGAATGATATGAAATTTGTCCTTTTGTGTAAGACTTATTTCGCCTCATGTAATGTCTTCAGGATTCATTTATGTTATAGTGTGTGATAGGACTTTCTTCTTTTAAAGGCTATTTATTATTGCATTGTATGTTACCAGATTTTGTTTATCTGCTCATCTCTTGGTGGACATCTGGATTGTTTCCACCATTTAGCTCTTGTAAATAGTGCTGTTCTATGAACCTGAGTGTGTGAATGTCTCTTGGACATTTTGATTTCAATTTTTTTTTTTTTTTTTAGGTTTTTTGAGACAGGGTCTTGCTTTGGAGTTCAGGCTGGCCCGGAGCTCAGCCTCAAACTCATCACAGCAATCCTCCTGCCTCTGCCTCTGCCTCCCGAGTGTTGGGATTACAGGCATGAGCCACCATGCCTGGCACTGTGGTATGTGGTACTGATTGCTGCTGGACATGAGTCTCCACACCCAGTATAGGTATGTGGTTACTGGGGATTGAACGTGGGTTCTTGCGCTTGCAAGACAGGTGCTGGAGCCATTGAGCTAAATCCCCGGCCCCAATTTTTTTTTTTTTTTTTTGAGACAGGGTCTCACTTTGTAGTTCAGACTGGCCCTGAGCTCAGCCTCAAATTCACATCACAGCATTCCTCCTACCTCTGCCTGCAGAGTGCTGGGATTACACGCCCAGCATTGTGGTATGTGGTACTGATTGCTGCTGGGCATGAATCTCCACACCTAGTATTGTTATGTGGTTACTGGAATGAACCCTGGTCTTTGTGCTTGCAAGACAGGTGCCAGAACCACTGAGCCAAATCCTTGGCCCTGATTTCAATTCTTTTGACTATTTAGTCAGCAGTAGGGTTTCTGGGTTATAAGGAAGTTCTATTTTTAATTTTTTAGGGAATATCCATACCATTTTCCAGAGTAGTTGCACATTTTTCCAACCCTACCAACAGTGTAAGAGTTCCAATATTTCTGCACTTGTAATAGCACTTATTATTTACTGTTATTATTATTACTGTATTAGGCATCTGAACGGGATTAAGGGTGTAAAGCAATGTTTTACTTGTACTTTGTTACATGAACCCTGGAATTTTGCTGTTCCAAAATAATCGAATTAGTTAACTTTGCAGAGCTCAGTTCAACTTTGGAGGGCAGATGAGATTCAAATAATCTTTGGATTGCAAAGAAGTTTTGAAAACTCCAGAGTTTTCTGATCAAGAATGGAAACTATCCAGAATATTCACGTTTGTTTTGCATCCAAGCCTGCTACTCAGCTAACAGTCATCACTGAATTCCACCCAGTTTCATTCCACGAACTTGAACAGTTCTCCTCACCAGTCTTTTCTGTGTGTTCTGAATGATAGAAAGACCACTTTATCTTGACTCCTGCTTTTCTTCTGAGAACTCATCATAGAGTCATTGTGTCACATATTTTATACTTTTAGATTAGACCAGAACTGTAAGAATCCATTCTCTACTGATCCTAGGTTTTAGTCTCTCCTCAAGCTGAGGTGGCTGCCTTCATTTAAGAGTCTAAAAGTCCACTTTGGCTACTGCCTTTAAGGAAGGACCACACCAACATATCATTTTCATCTCAAATGATTTTCTTGTTCATCAAATTTAATTTGCATTGATTAGGAGTCAGAATCTGATGTATTTGGCTTGAAAACTTTGGAGTCCAGTGAGCATCATGGCACACCCCAGCGAGGGAAAGAGACATACTTCATGTTGCCTTTCTGTCCAGTGTACTTCTTCATTAAGGTATAGGTCTAAACTATATAAGAGTATAGTTTAAATATAAGAGTCATACCTCTTATATTTCTCACTGTCTCTGGACTGAGTCAGCAAAATATATAATATGGAGAGAAAGCATGACTCATGATTAATGAATATTTTATTTCAGTGAGAGATGGCCTATAGGCAACACGGTGGTGTTGACATGCTTGACCAAATACAATTAAGCATTTCAATCAAATACAACTGAATGTTTTTGATCTTGAAATTCATTGACTCTTGGGGCTTTGCAAATGAGTTCACATGGAATCATGACACTTTTTTTGGTCAGCTGAGCTGGATAGTGGTTTTGAAAATTATACCTTCTGGTGAAGCAACAAATCCCATGAACATTATCTTCTCACGACTGAAAATTCCTTACAAAATACTCTCATTGAAATTAAAGGACCAAGTGAGAGCACGTGAGCTAATAGCTTACTGCACGATTGTGGGAAGACATGTTTTCTTGACCAAAACCATGATGAACACAAGCCAAAAATTTTTAAAGAAAATTCAGTAGTGAGAAGAAAAGATGAATCATTATTATTTAAGTAATTGTGTGTGCAGCTTACACTATTTGTAGCCCAAAGTATCCCAAACTATGCAGCTAGTTTTTGATTAGAATACAGTGGAAGGCTGCTAAAGGATTTTAGCAAAAAGTGACGAGGGAATATGTGTGTTAAAAAAATCTAGTTTCAGGGCGTGAAGATTGAATTGTAAGAGTTTAAGAATGGATACAGGAAAGAAGACTATATGTGAGGGGGTAGATTCTGAGGTAGATCTTGGGTAGGTTGAGTGTAAGTGGTCTTTCAGTTTTTCTAGTAAAGATGCTGTGAAGTCAATCAAATGAATGTTTGCATCTTGCATATAGAAGTGAGAGGCTAAAGAGAGAAAACCAGGTGTCATTGATCTCAGGTACACCCTTCACATCTATGACTTCAATGGCTGTATGGACATTTTGAAAGTAAAATAATCTGATCAATAACCTAATCAGTTGAGTAGTCCACGTCAACTATTAAAGGCAAACAGGAATTCAAATGGTTTTTAATTTGCCAATTTTTAACATTTCAAGTCATTGGAAAGATTCAAAAACACCCAGAACAACTGTGCTTTGTTTTCACACCATATTGTCACTCATCTAATGTTTGCTGTCTCAATCTCATTACATAATTAAAAGAGTTAACTGATGTGGAATTATGGGCCTGGAATTAATACTTGAGGAACTTCAGGGTTTAATGGCTGGATATGAATGTGAATCTTTGAGGAAAACAGAGAATGAGGGGCAGTGTAGAACATTTGAGAGCCAGCCCATAGATTTCTATTTTAGAACTTAAGGATAAATAAAGAAGTCAACTTGACTTCTTAAAATCTTCCCGATTTTGAGATTCTTGATTCTAAGACAATTCTGATTGCTTTATATTGTGATATTGATAATAAACACCAATGGTTAATTTTTAATCTTGCCAAACATAGATAATTCATTCTCCTTTTGTATTTACATTATATATCATCTGTACTACTCTTCTAGCATATTATGCCTTGTTTTGTGGTTATGGGTATCATTTTCATATGTATCATTTTGCCTACTGTATTTGTTCTTAGAGGTCAAGTACTATGCTTTATTGATTTGTCTGTTTCTCCAGCTACCCTCCCCTTATTTTCTGTCTTTTTTATTTTGGCTGGCATCAGTTTTGTTTATCTGTCTTATCAGTGCTCATAAAGTAAATTATCATACTTACAGATTAACAACCAGACTAACAGATCAAAAACATATTAGATACAGAAAATAATTTTACTAAGTCAAGATATATGCCTAGATACACTGTGCATGCAGAATTAAAGTAATTTATTTCTCTTTCTTTTTTCCTACTGTCAATTTTTATTTTGTACTTTATCTGTATATTGGGTTTCTCCTATTAGAGAAACTATATGATATTAAACTTACTTCACTTAAGATGATGACCTCAAGGTGCATCCGTTTTCCTATCAATGACTCAAATTTATCTTCCACTGTAGCACAGCAGTACTCCATCATGTGTAAATGCTATGTTTTCTTTATTTATTCATTTGTCAATGCACATATAGGTTACTTCCAAGCTTTAGCTATTATGAATTGTGCTGCTATAAGTATGGGGATGTATGCATCTCTAGGATATGATGTTTTTAACTCTTTTTGGAGGAAAATGTTGTGCTTGTATTTGGAAATCAATCTGTTCTTTGGTAAATGATAAGCAATTACTCAATAAGATTGCTAAAAACGTTTTTTTGTTGAATTCTTAATGTGATATAGAAAGCTGAACTCAAAAGTAAATAAAAAGCCCATTGATGAGCTTTATGGGGCATAAGTCACAGACAATGCCTCTGCAATTCTTCAGTTGGTGAGTACCTCGGTAAAGTTGTAAGATCATGACCAATCATAGAGCCACAGACTTCTGACTCAATCTAATGAGCAAGATATACAGAAGATAAAATAGTCTTTTTTTCTGACCAAGCATCCTTCCATACTCAACGTTGATCATTTTCCTATCTCCCATAGTCCTCCCACATTGAATCCTTCTTCAACTGAAGAAAATAGCAATGTTGCAATTGGCTAAAGCACATGTCAAAAGTGGATTTAATATCAATAACAAGTATAATCTTCAAAAGAGCCAATTATCAGCTTGGTCCTGCTGATACAGGAAAGGATACTCGAAGTGAAATATGAAAATATTATATTTCCAAACTGTTAGCTGCTTGATGTGCTGAGCTTGTGTTCTCTAAAAATCAAAGAATTACTGGTAGGAACAGCAGAGGTTAAGAATAGGAAGATATTTATTGATAGGATAGCTCCTGCAAGGCAGGAGGGGGACCCAAATGGGGATCTGGGGACCTTGGTCTATAGGAGAGTTTTATGGAATAAAACTTACATGGGTACAATGTGGGACACAGCCGTGATGAAACACTAAGGTTACAAGTACATTCGCTTAGGTAATAGTGATCCAGTTGGGAAACAAGTCACACACGAAGTGTGATAGAAAGAATAAACTTCTCTGAGAAGTAGTGGATCCAGAGGTCCAGGCCACCTACTGAGGTGGCTGATGTCTGTCTGGACTTCACTTGGTCCAGGGTTTGTCCTTTGAGGATGTATACAGGTCTGGCCACCTTATCTTTATCTTGAGGCTTTGTCTCCAAAGATGTGTCTGGCCATGGTTAGGATGTTTTCGCTTTGTTCTGACTCTTTTTGAGGATCTTGCCCTATCTGACTACCTATAACATTTTTACAATTTAGCTGTCTCTAACACTGTGATAGTTCAGATTAGTGATTTTTTTCAGCCTCATAATGCATTTAACATTCAGTCTAATCAATTACAAAATTTAAGAGTTGCTCAATAATTGATCCTATAATTCCTACAAGCCAGTTGTGTAAGGCACAGAATGGAGATGAAATGAAATCTATATTTATTAAACCTTTTAATTTGCTTGGTTTTTCAACATTGTTATTTCTTCTGACAAGAGGAATAAAGACATATGCACATGTTTTTGTTTTACTTATATATTTCTAAATAGTTATGAATTTTAATATTACTAGACCATTTATCATTATCAATTTAAGATTAAGAAAATAATATTAAATGATTTCAGGTTCCAGGTTGAATCTTCTGTCTTCACATATACAACAGTCCTTCAAAAATTCCCTTTTCTTAAGCCAGCAGTCCTTAAGTTCCGTTTAAACTCACACTAAGTACTATTTAACATGAGGGACAGAAAGCTAGACAGGTCTGGCTTTTGGTATCAGTAGTGTCTTTGTTGTGGAAAGATGTCAGTTCTCAAATTCTCACTGCACTGTGCAGGCTTGTGTACCTCCAGCAACTTTACAGCTCAAACCCCACTCCTTGGGGACTTATAGCAACTTGTAAATCCATGAGGAATTTTTCAGCAAAGTTCTATTACTTAGTTTATTCATGGATTAGGCTTGTAAGAGTAGATTCATTCGAAGGCCCTAATGAGGAGATTTTTTTTTTCACACTGCAAAGAACACTTGCTTCTGTTTTCCCAGCATTCAGGTTATGATGTTTGTAGAATTTATGCTCCCAGTTATATCCCCCATTGACTTTGAAAACTTAGAAAATACTTACCGTGGTTCTTCCCAGAATCCAGCACTATTCAAAGACTTCCTTTATGTAGCACTAGAAAATGGAGACCCACAAAACTATTTCACATGAGCTTGTTTCCCTGGTTTACTTCTAAGAACATTGGCTCTGCTTTTCCAACTAACCAGAAGTCAAGACAGCGGTCTAATAACTGAGCAATGTCTGTCATTATGGGTGGAGAACACCAAGAGGATTTCCATGCTAACTTTTTTAGAGTTGGTATGAGGGTAAGTTCAGTTTTTTTTTCCCTATTAAAACATGTATTAATTTTTAAAAAGTTATCTTCAGCATATTTAGTATAATGCCCACAAAAAGAACTTGATAAGTATTTATGGTTTCAAGGCCCAATTGACTGGATGTACAAGTACCACACCTGTGGCAGATCTGGGCCATTTCAGACACTTTGATGGAACTGTCAGTATATAGACTCTTACTGTCTCCTTAAAGCTAAATTTCATGTTAACTTTCAATACTTACTCATTTTTGTCCTGTTACATTCAAATTTAATTTCTTTTTGATTGACTTCAGTGCCAATAAATTTCAAGGTTATGTTTCTATTTTGGACCAACAGACAGAAATTCTCCTACCTGAAAAATGCCTTGGAGTTTTTCAAGTGCAATGACTTCATCTGACAGATGATAATATGTAGGTTTGGAGAAGGGAAGAGAATTGGTAGTCATCAAGTTGCCTTGTTCACGGGTCTTCTGAGCACTAACTCAATTGTGTAGCAGAGGAAGTGCCAGAACCAAAGCACACATTTAGACAGTTTTCTACCTCACTGTAGGATCCTGCATTGAGATACTATGCCATGTGGCAAGTGCCACAAACATAGGATCTTGAGGCTATGCATGCATATCCCAATTCTGAAGGGTCAGAAGTCTGGCCAAAGCTTAGCTTGCATCTCTCAAGCTGTAGTAATCAAATATCAGCCAGGCTGTGGTCTCTTCCAGAGGCTCTGAGAGGTACATATTTACTTCCAAGCTTACTCAGGTTGTTAACACAATTTATTTCCTTGCTACTGTAAAACTGGAGCCGTGGCTTTCTTTTTACAGTTGACTCGATTCCTCCCCACTCCTTTGTCATCTATACCTCCTCCCATACTCCCTTCTTTCCAAAGCAGCAAGGGAGAAAGTCTCTAGTAAGATGGAGTCTCGCATGATTTAATATAATCATGGAAGTGACAATGCATCACTTTGTCATAGTCCACCTGTTAGAAGCAGGTCATAAATATTCCCCAGATGAAAGGGAGATTATATGAGGGCAGGGATACCAGAAGAGGACCATCAGGGACCACTTTTGGATTTGCCACTATGACTCTAAATGAGGAGTCTACTTGGGCTTGCATAGGGTTAAATTCCAGCAATAATATCTTGGGGGGGTTCCTGTTAATTTGAAAATATATTTCTAGTGCCATGTTTGGAACTCTCCCTCCATATCATTCAGTAATTTTATCCTTTTTATCAGTGATTCCAACTTGGAAATATTTCAGATTTATGGATGAATGAGATCAGAATATTAGTTGGATGACAGGCAATCAGTTGGATGACATAATTGCTTCTAATTTTATTTCCATGCTGATGTAATGGGGACAGTATTTTTTGGTATATAACAAGGTTATATTTTGTTCACCTAAACTTTTGTCTTCTTCTCTTTAGCCAGAGTCCTCTCTGTGCCTTAGAGAAAATTAGAATTATTTTAGTAGAATACAAAGACAAAGGTAATGTTTAATTAACTTTTACATTACAAAGTGGAAGTTTTGAATTTATAGTTTGATATTTTGAAATATGGTGTTTGGGGAACTTTCAATAACATTTTTGAACATTAAGTTTTAATATAAGTAACAAGGGATAGAAAACTTAAGTATGATGCCACAGAAGCCTCTGTTGTTGAGGTAGGAGGGAAAGTTTATCTTTTAAACCCCAGTGGACTATGGGAATGAGAAAAGTTAGGGTAGGATTGGAGGTCAAAGGCTAGGGTCCTGACAGAGCCTGCTTTCAAGGTCAAAAGCTTGGGAGTGTTCAGATAGGTTTGTGGAAACTAATTATGTTGTGGCTAGTTTCTATGTAACCAGAGGTAACCTGCAAACATTGCATTTATCTGCACAGACGTCATTTCCAACATGTCTCTCACGGAAGGCAGGTTGAGAGATGGACACAAGGCACCATTCTTAGCCTCCTATTATCTGTTTGTGTCATTCTTACAATCCAAAACTTTGTGGATAACCCCGGGAGAGCATGCAGAGATGCTGACCGAGCTTGTAGTCAGTGGACAGATTCACAGTGACAATGTTTACAGGAGCCCCATGATCCCTGAAAAACAAGAATGTTTAGGAAATCTCAGCCCTCTGTATCCTGAGAAAGAGTTGGTTGCAATAATCATCCTTCCTCTGTGCTACTTAGATAAGACTCATACATACTATCTGTTTAGCTATGACAAGACCACATATAAAAATCCCAAATCTCCAGTCTTTGCCTCATAAATGATTAGCCATAATCATAAATGATCATCTACTTCCCTACAACCAGCTCTTTTAGCCTTATTTATTCCTTTCTACAAAACTAAAACAAAGCAAAACAACTAAAAAAATTGCCTCTTAAACCTTGCAGAATTTATGGTCACAGCTATCTTTTTATTGAATGATATTCTTTTCTCCCTTTTCAATAATCCTGTTAAACAAAATGTCTCTCTACTAAGGCTGGATTTGTTTTTATTTGAGAATAGCAGATGGTGAGTTTGTTCCCAAAGGCAAATGGCCAGGACTGCTGAGTCCATCCACGGATGACGGTGTGAAGAACCCAGTGCAGACAGAGTGGACCATCTACACCTCAGAGATGAGACAAGAGAAGGTGTTCCATGGGATAGTGCAGGGAGGATCAGAAATGTCACCTAGATGTGGAAAGTCTTTCCCATTGCGCTAGCCTTCATCTTCAGCTTGGTGACATTTCAGAGAACAGGAGCTACAGTGCTCTAGGGACTGATAATTTATTGAAAAGAAACTGAGTCAGTTTCTGTCAACTTATTTTGGCTATTTTTTTTTTCCTTAGCTACTGGAACTTTCTCTTCCTTGTTACTCAGCAACTAACTTGGTTAAAAAAATATGACAAAAGCCATGTTTTCTTAGCACAACTGATTGTCCTATGTGCGTTTGTGATCAGATACACTGGAATATGAATCAAATAAAACAAGATGATATTCCACAGCAGTGAAGGTAGAGGCTGCTTTTGAGTTAAAAGACAAGTAAGGACAAGATGCAAAAATTTGGTTTAGGAGCAACACAGCAGTACTCAGGAAGAGAAAAATTAAAGATTATATTAGGAATTTTTTGGTTGCAACTTAAGAAACACAGATGGGATTGGGCAAGAGGGAAAAAAGGGAATTTATTTGCTCTCAGTATCCAAAAACAACCAGACTGAGGGGAAGAAAGGGAAATTGCTTGGTTTCAGGGATAAACGGGACACTGGACACAAAAGCCCGAGTCTCCTTCCCTTCCTAGCCTGGGCTGGCCTCTCTTTGGGTGGCATTCTCTCATGTAGGTTTTATTCTATCACTAAAGACCATCCTTTATCACTGGGCAGCATTATTTCCCTTAAATGCTTCTAAGGTGAGAAATGCTTCTGATTTTTGCCATTGAAATTTAGAGAAGTTGGCTATTTCAGATATAGCCAGGCAAGTTCTGTGGGTGAATTCTGTTAGGAAACCTGAGAAGGGCTTTCTTGCAGCCTGGGAGAGATAACTGGTACATATCAGGTGCTCTGTCAACTATGGGGAAGACAGGGTTGAGCTGCTCTTGTGGACCTTGTCTGTTAGTGGATAAATACGCGTTGGGAGAATGAAGGGAAACAGTGGCTAAACAAACCCACATGGCCATGTGGTGTTATGTTGTAGTTTCTTTGTTAAACAAATACAAGAAAGCTTATCTGGATGAAGAAGGGTGTGGGTTGTCACCAGGCTGGGTCCTAGAGAGGATCACAGGACTGTCAAAGGACTGTTCTAATGACTGAGACAGTCCAACAAGCAGTGATGACACACTGGATGTGGTGGGGAGAGATGGAATGTGGAGACTCTGGAAGGGCAGGGAGTGGTTGGCAGGAAGTGCTTCTGGAGACTAGGGAAAGACTGGCAGAGCAGGAGCTTCTTACTGAAAAGGTGACCATAGGGGAAGAAGGGAGTAACTCTCCCTGAAGGAGAAAGGGGGCTGCATCCTGGGGCCTCTCAGTGCTCTCCCTCTGCTCCTTCTGTGTCCATGTGGCCCCAGGTGTGAGCAGGAATGAAATGGATGGGATCAGGAGGCTGTCAGCACCCCCCAGGATCCTCCTCCACACGGAGAGGGGCAAAGGCCTGGAACGGTAGTCCTGGAGAGACAGCAGATGGTCTGCGGAACTTAAAGGGCCAAGTCCATAAGACTGGAGGTAAAGTCCATTGTTTGAAAGTTCAGAAGGACAGGTTTGAGGTTTCTGTCCCAGGAAGCCACTCAAAGTTGTAAAAGCTACCCAGAGGTAACAAGACAAAACAAAACACACCCTGAATCCCACAGTTCTTTGGCAAAACTGACAATAAATAATGATTTTAAAAATGCTCTTTCCTTTGGCTGGATGCCTAGAGGAAGACTTTTTCTTGCAGAAGACTTGAAGAGGACTTTGAGTTTTCTTCCTTCCAGGAGCTGTGTAAGCCGAGCTAGCACCCCTTCTCTCTCAGTTCTGGTCCCTGGTGGCCTGATGGGTCAGGGTGCCTTCCAACTACATGCTCACCATTGTAAAAGTGGGACTCCAGGAGGCAGCAAGCCAGGCATTTGAGCAATCCCTTCCGTGCTCAGAGCCCTTGGACCCCCCACTGTCAGTGGCTCTCATGACATTATATTTTAAGAATTTTGAAACATATCTTTGCTGCTCTCTCCCTGAAATTCCACATTACTCTAGTCCCAACAAAAATGCAAAATATTGGAAAAAGTCACTTCAGGGCCTTATCTGTTATCTGAACTGTAGTACAAAAGATTTTTACTTGCAAAGGAGTAGGTAGGGAAGGCTGAAAATACCAAATGTTATCAGCATATCTCACACTTGACCCCGGGAAATTCAAGCTGGCATATGTATTGTTTAATAAAAGAAGACTTATTTAAAAAAAAAAAAAACAACAGTGGAATTAAAAAACAGTAAGCATGGCCCCCGTAACTACTATTTAGGAAAACACAAACCACACTGATTATCAAGTGCTACAGTCAATAACGTAGACAAACAGGATCCTGGCAAACAGGATTTTAAATAGAGAAGTTTTCTTTGAATGGGCCATCTCAGATGTCTACAAAGTTACAGAAATCACATCAATATGATCCAAAGTTTACTGAAA
Source organism: Petromus typicus (assembly GCA_004026965.1). Classification (NCBI taxonomy): domain Eukaryota; kingdom Metazoa; phylum Chordata; class Mammalia; order Rodentia; family Petromuridae; genus Petromus; species Petromus typicus. Next base: position 14,106 of record PVIR01015808.1, read on the forward strand.
TGGCTTCTGGAACAGAGAAGTATGTTTGGCGATGCCATAAAAGAAAATTCAGTAAAAGCTATGAAAGGTAAATGAAGCTTAAGAGGTTGGATTCTTCTACGAATGCCTGTAAGGAATCTTTCCTAAGTAGGATTCTTTTAGGAACATAATTCTGGATTACAGTTTTCATCATTTGCAACCTAATGTGTGCAGCTCTCTTCTATGTGTGCTGGGCATTTGCACATGTCATGTTTTCTCTCATCCTTAACACTGCTTACAGAACACGTTTAAACAGAATATATATTTGACAAAGGAAGGAAATACTAAAGAAAAGGAAAAGGAAAGAAAGCAAAGGGAAAATGAAAGGAAGGGAGAAAAGAAAGAAAGGGAGGAAGGAAGGGAGGAAGGAAGAAATAAAGGATGAAAAGAAGAAGAAAATGATTCTACTTGGACTCTAGGAAATAGAACACAGACAAGAAGAGAGACACTTTCTTTATCTTGCTCCACAGTCTGGCTATATCCCGAGGGTTGAAGTCTGCTTCCCTGGTTCAGGAGCAGACGAGAGCTTGTCCACCTGAGCCTCGATGTTGTAAACAAGAATGGGATTCTACAATGTTAGTACCTAGAGGACTGGATCTGTGCACACTTGGAGGATCACATAGTTGGACTAAATTTTGGCAAGACAAGGAACGTGTGAAGAGAGAAAGGGTACCAAAAAGATACTATGTAGAAAAGATGGACACGTGTGAATTTTTTTCTGATGTGAACTGTGTTGTACTAATAGTTGATATTAAAGTTGATATGGACACAGTGTAAGTACTCAATAAATAGTTTCTGGGTGTGGTCTGATTATGGATTTTGGGGTGGTAGTGAAGTAGGTGTTAAAAGACTTAATGATTCTCAAGCATATTGGAGACATTTAAGTTTCAAATTGTTGTGTCAGTTAGAAGTTGTTTTGTTTGGTGAAGCTGATCCCCTGAGGACACTTAAAAAATTCCTCCATCATCAATAAATAGACCACTAATTAATTCAGGACTGTCAAGTATTTTCTTCTTGTGATCCAGGGTTTTATCACCTTGTGGGACTACCATTTGGGAAGTTTCCTTACATGTTCTTTCCACTATTAGTACATATCAAGGACCATGTTCTACATGAACATTTGATACTGTTTGTCTATCCTTATTGAGGAATTATTTTCTGTATGTAACCACCCCAAGTCTCTCTAGAATTCCCACTCTGATTTCTTGGGCTCCTATTTAATTGCTGGTTGTCTGTTGACCACATGGCTGGACCACAGGGAATGAATGAGATCTACAGCAGCAATATCCTGAGGTCCTGACTTGGAATGTGGGTTGTTCTTATTCCAAAAGCAAAGTTTAAAGTGATGATGAGATTTTATAGTATTACTGGTGTAGTATTATATTCAGGCACAAAATTAGTTCTGGAGATGTCTAGGGATTGGCTCAGAATCTGACCACAATGTTTCTATGGTAAATTAATTGTTAATTTGCCAATAATTGACTTAGAAAAGATTAGCAGAACCAAAATATAGTCACTTAAGGCTAGTGGAATTGAATCTAATCTAACCATTTCATAGTTCAGATTTTCCACAAAACTCAGATGGCTGAAATTTGTCTAAATTAGGCCTTCAAATAAAGTCTATTGAATACATCCTATTCTAGCAGCCTTGCCCATAGGGAAAGAGGCAATAAAGTCTAATTCTCTGATGGTACTAACACCTTCATAATGTTTGTAGAAGGAGCAACCATGGGCCAAGTGAGCAAAAAAAAGAGGAAGTTCTCGAACCACTTCCAAAGGATTGAGGCTGAAGAGCAGATGTCTACGGGCTGCCCAGATGTCTGCCACATGGCCCAGCAGTGCTACCGCGGCTGAAACCCCAAGTCTACAACTCAGGGTGGTCTGGAAGGAAAAGGATTGTTTTCCTGAGAGTGGTTTCAAGAATGCAACTCCTCACCTAATAAAAGGAATATGCAATGATTAACTGGGTCTAATATTAGTATCTGCAAAATAAAAAGCAATTGGGTTGGGTAGGAGAGAGAACAAACCTTGCATGCACCGACTGCCAGGTAAAATCTGTTCTTTTTCAACTATAAATCTTTCTTGGATGCAAGAGAAGAATTTCACTTCCGTCAGAAATGCTGAATGAACCAAAGAGAAAGAACACGTTGTTTTGGAGATGAAAGCATGTTAAATTTGAAGTTCTTAGTGTCTTTCTGCTTGTTTTTCTGGCTTATTTCTCATGGTGTCCCTGACTTGGCCAAGACTTGCATTGTTTTCAGCATGAACCACTTTCTTTAGGCTTTAGCTTTAATTAGATAACTTGTATTTAACGTTGAGTTTCACTGTTCTGGCTGAGGGTTGGTTAAATTACCTTTGATTATTAGGAAGAATATATCAATAGACTTTAGGGTATCCCTAAATTAAAGAGAACCACAGATTCTTATACAGAAGTTGAAATTCAGTTCACCAAATAAATTTACCATTTTGGATAAAGTGAGATTCCAATTGGTAGTAATCCTTTGATTTATATTATCTGATTTTTCCTTATGAATCCCTTTGAGTGGGGTTGTGGTTCTCAAAGGATGGTCCTTATAGCCACGGCAGCATTGCCAGAGGACTTGCTGGAAATGTATGTCCTTGATCCTCACCCAAACTTACTTGCCTAGCCATCTGAATTTCAAGCAAGTCCTTCTTATAGTGATTGTGGCACAATTTGAGAGTGAATTTTGGTAAGAGAAAGAACAAAAATTTGGGAGTCATTAGTGTAAAAAACATTATTACCATATAATTTATTATGTATCATCAGTTCACAGTTTCTGTAATTTCTCATAATAAAACTTCTAGTATTAAATTCTGGATTTCCAAGGGTCTTTAGTAGCATGCAAGCAACAATAAATATTCCCTACAAATTCTCAGTCTGTAATATGGTAGACATTTTCTACCTCCCTTCCCATCCTCCTTCTTTCTCTCCTCTTTTCCCTTCCTTATTTCTCAGATGCTTTGGGCCAGGGATTTAGCTCAGTGGTTCTGGCACCTGCCTTGCCAGCACAAGGTCTTGGGTTCAATCCCCAGTAACCACATACAACAATGCTGGGTGTGGTGACTCATGCCCACCAGCAATCAGTACCACGTACCTCAATGCCGGGCATGGTGGTTCATGCCTGTAATTCCAGCACTTGGGAAGCAGAGACAAGAGGCTGAGTTCAGGACCAGCCTTAGCTACTTTATATAACTTTAGGAAATAATTTTCCCCTTAACATATACTTTAGATTGGGCTGTCATTAAGAGTATATAGTCCCATGCACCATTTGATAGCTACTTAACCTAAGACTGTTCAGTCTAAGTGCTCTACTCTCTCTCTCTCTCTCTCTACAGAGATTGGTCTAGAGATGCCCTGGATCCATTGGTAAGAGAGCCACTTTGAGAATTTTGGGGTGGAGAATGCATAATTGAATAAGAAGTTCTAGGAAAGAGCTGACTCTGGAACAAAGGGTATTGTAATTCTACAGATTCAAAAGGTGACTTATCTCCCTGCCCCTTGTCCCTCAACATGTTGCTATGCTTTTCTCTGACTTGGTGTCATTCCCTGGCCACTTGTCCCTACAGGGAAGGCAGCACTCTGTTCAAGGATATAGTGAGAGAAAAGGAGAAACTGCTCTGGGCTTCTTGGTAAAATAGCTGCATATCAGAGAGTAGGAAATAAATTCAACTCAGTTTCATTGGCCTTTAACCTTGGAGAATTTAAAAAAAAATTATCTTTATCAGTACATTATGAATGCACATGATAATCACATTCAACATTAAGAGTTTGTACCAGAATATGACATGACTTGATTCTCATTTTTCCCCTTTTCCCCCTGCCCTAATCCCCCAGCCCCTTATGTACACAATCTTTGCTTTCTCTTTTCTTTATTATTGCCACATTTGTTTTCCCCTCATTATTTACCCCTACACACTCTTCCATTTTATTTTTTAAAAATTTTTAATCTTTATTGGTACATTACATATATGCACCATGCTTGCACTCCATAATGGGGATTTGTACCAGTATAAGACACAACTTAATTCTCATTTTTTCCCATAGCCCTACCCACCCTACTGCCCCCCCATATATACAAAATTTGTTTCCTTACTTTTTTGTCACAATCTCATCATTTTTCCCCCTTCACCCTATTTTACATTGAGCATTTTCTATTTCAAAATATATAACATATAATTCTAAGACTCATTTACATCTTTATTTTCTCATACCAGAGAAAAGATGCGATATGTACCTATCTGTGCCCTATTTATTTCACTTATGAGGATATCCTCAAGTTATGTCCATTTAAGTATAAATGATTCAAACTTATCATTTTTATGGCAGAGTAATACTCCATTACACTCTTCCATTTTAAATATTTTCTACTTCACAATACCAACTGTACATACTACAACTCATTTCAACTTCATATTCTCATATCAGAGAAAAGATAATGATATTTACACATCTGTGACCTGTTTATTTCACTTATGAGGACATCCTCAAGGTGCACCCATTTGCGTGTGAATGACTCAATCTTATCATTTTTAGTGGCAGAGTAAAACTTCATAGTATAAAAGAACCACATCTTCTTTATCTAGTCTCCAGTTGATGGACATTTGGGTTGTTTCCAAGACTTAGCAACCCCAAACTGAGCTGCTATAAACATGGGTGCATATATGTTGCTGGGAAATGACTCTTTTAATTCCTTTGTGTATATGCCTAACAGAGTGATGGCAAGGTTAAATGGGACCTCCAATCCTAAGGGGTTTTTTTTGTTGTTGTTGTTTAGGGTTTTTGAGACAGGGTCTCACTTTGTAGTTCAGGCTGGCCCTGAGCTCAGCCTCAAACTCACATCACAGCAATCCTTCTGCCTCTGTCTCCTGAGTGCTGGGATTACAGGTGTGAGCCACCTCGCCCGGCATTGTGGTATGTGGTACTGATTGCTGCTGGGTGTGAGTCTCCACGCCCAGTATTGTATGTGGTTACCAGGGATCGAACCCAGGCCCTTGCACTTGCAAGACAGGCATTGGAACCATTGAGCTAAATCTCCGGCCCCTCCAATCCTAGTTTTTTGAGGAGTCTCCACACTGATTTCCACAGAGGTTGTACGAGTCTACAGTCCCACCAACAGTGGAGAAGGGTTCCCTTTTCTCTGAAGCCTCACCAACATTTGTTGCTGACTAATTCTGACATGGCAGCCATTCTTTGCGGGGTTGTTTTCATCTGCATCTCTTGAATAACTCAATGGTGTTGAGCATTTCTTCATATACTTCTTAGCTGCTCTTACTTCTTCCTTTGAAAAGTATCTATTCATTTCAGATGACCATTTTTGAATTCGGTCTTTATTTGGGTAGGTTGATTTTTTAAAAGCTCTTTATATATTCTAGATAGCAGTCTTTTGTCTGAGGAAGAACTGGTAAAGATTCTTTCCCACATTGTTGGTTGCCCTCTCGCTCTGTTGGTGGTTTCCTTTGCTGTGCAGAAGCTTTTTAAAAGAATAAGGTCCCATTTGTTGATTTCTTCTGCCATTATTGTGCTGCAGAGGTTTTGTTCAAGAAGTCTTTCCCTAAGCCATTGTCTTCAAGAGTTTTACCTGATCTGTTTTGCAGCAGGTTTAGAGTGTCTATTTTAATATTTAGGTTTCTTATCCACTTTGATTTTAGCTTGGTACACAGTGAAAGAGCTAGGTCTAGCTTTAGTCTTTGGCAAGTTAAAGCCCAGTTTTTCCAGAACCATTTGTTAAAGAGGCTATCTTTCCTCCACTGAGAATTTTTGGCTCCTTTGCCAAAGTTGAGGTGGCTCTGTGTATCTGGAGTATAGTTTCTGGATCTTCTAATCTACTCCTTTGATCCTCAGATGTGTTACTGTGCCAGTATCATGTAGTTTTTATAAGGGTGGCTTTATAGGATAGTTTCAGATTCGGAGTTGTAATACCCACTGCCATGTCCCTGTTCCTTAGAATTTCTTTGGCTATTCTAGGTCTTTTGTGGTTCCAGTGAAAGTTTGGATTTTTTATTTAGATCTGTGAAATATGCTGTAGGGATTTCAATTGGGATTGCGTTATATCTGTATAGAAGTTTCAGGAGTATAGCCATTTTGACAATATTGGTTCTTCCTACCCAGGAGTAAGGTATGTCTTTCCATTTTTTGATATCTTCTTCTAGTTCCCTTTTCAGAGTGCTATAGTTTTCAGAGTAGAGGACTTTCACTCCTTTTGTTAGATTGATTCCTAGGTATTTTATTTTTTGGGGGTGCTATTGTGAAAGAGACTGATTTCTCACTTTCTATCTCAGTGGTTCTACTGTTGTGTATACAAAGACTATTCATTTTTGAATGTTGACCTTGTATCCAGGTACACGACTAAATTTGGTGATTAGGTCCAGCAGTTTTTAAATTGAGTTTTTAGGATCCTCTGGATAGAGTATCATGTCATCAGCAAGTAATGACAATTTAACTTCTTCCTTTCCTATCTTTATTCCCTTTATTTCTTTGCCTTGCCTAATTGCTATGGCTAATATTTCCAGAACTATATTGAACAGAAGTGGTGAGAGAGGGCATCCTTGTCTTGTTCCTCATCTTAGTGTGAAAAGTTTCAGTTTTTGACCATTTAGTATGATGCTGGCTGATGGTTTCTCATAGATAGCTTTTATTAGTTTGAGATACAGACCATCTATTCCAATTTTCTGTAGGGTTTTGAATGTAAATGGGTGTTGTATTTTGTCAGACGCTTTTTCTGCATCAATTGAGATGACCATGTGGTTTTTGTCCCTGAGTCTGTTAATACAGTGTATAACATTTATTGATTTATGTATGTTGAACCATCCTTGCATCCCTGGGATGAATCCAACTTGCTCAGGGTGTATAATCTTTTTGATAATTCTCTGTATTCTGTTTGCCAGTACCTTATTGAAGATTTTTGCATTGATGTTCATTAGGGATATTGGTCTGTGGTTCTCTTTTTTGGTTGGGTCTTTCTCTGCTTTTGGAATCAGGGTAATGGTTACTTCCAGGAATGAGTTTGGGAGTACTGCTTCCCTTTCCATTTCATTGAAGAGTTTCAGAAGTAGAGGCACTAACTCTTCTTTAAAAGTTGTGTAGAATTCAGCAGTAAAGCCATAAGGTCCAGGGCTTTTCTTTGTTGGCAGGTTGTTAATTACATTTTCAACTTCAGAGTTTGACATTGGGATATTTCACATTTCTATATCTTCTTTATTCAGCTTTGGCAGTTCATATGTGTCTCCATTTCTTCTACATTTTCCATTTTATTACAGTATAAATTTTCAAAGTAGGTGTTTATTATCTTCTTGACTTCCTTTGAGTTGGTAGTAATTTCTCCGTTCTCATTCCTAATAGCATAGATATGAGCCTTTTCCTTCCTTTGTGTAATAAGGTTGGCTAAGGGTGTATCAATTTTGTTTATCCTTTCAAAGAACCAACTCTTCGATTTGTTGATTTTCTTTGTATTGTCTACTTACTTTCTATTGCATTAATTTGTGCCCTGATCCTTATAATTTCTTGCCTAGTGTGAGCTTTGGGTTTGTCTTCCTCCTCTCTTTCCAATCGCTGGAGGTTCAGCATGAAATTGTTTATTTGAACTTGCTCCATTTTCTGGATGTAGGCTTTCACTGCTATGAATTTTCCTCATAAAACTGCTTTCATTGTGTCCCATAAATCTCTATATGTTGTATTTGGGTTATTGTGTAGTTGTAAGAACTGCTCAGCTTCTTCTCTAATTTCTTCTGTGACCCATTGGTTGGTCAGCAGAGTGTTGTTCAGTTTCCATGTGTTTGTGAAGATCCTGGGCTTTCCTTTGCTATTCAGCTCCAATTTCAAGGTGCTGTGGTTCGACAGTGTACAAGGGATAACTTTAATCCCTTTGCATTTACTTAAAGCTGTTCTATGAATGAGCACATGGTCTATTTTGGAGAATGATCCATGAGCAGCTGAGAAGAATGTAAATTCTGACTTTGTTTGGTGAAATACTCTATAGGCATCTATTAAGTCCATTTGCTGAAGAGTCTGGTTGAGCTCAAGGATTTCCTTATTGACTTTTTGCCCAGTTGATTTGTCTCTTTATGGCAGTGGGGTGTTGAGGTCCCCTACTATGATTGTATTGGAGTTTGTCTGGTTTTTCACGTCCATTAATTTTTTTTTAATATAGTTGGGTGCATTAGAATTTGGAGCATAGATATTTAAGATTGTTATTTCTTTCTCTTGGATTTTTCCCTGTACTAAAAGGTAGTGTCCTTCTTTATCTCTCTTTATTGGTTTTGGCCTGAAGTCTATTCTCTCTGCAAATAAGATCGCCACTCTTGCTTTTTTGCTATTTCCTGTTGCATGGAGTATTGTTTTCCATCACTTTCCTTTCAGTCCATGGGTTTCTTTCTGAATTAGGTGTGTTTCTTTTATGCAGCAGATTGTAGAATTTTGCCTCTTGATCCATTCTGCCATTCTGTATTTCTTAACTGGCACATTGAGTGTATTGACATTAATGGTTATGACTGATATAGGCAAATTTAGTGCCATAATATTTTCCTGTTCTTGTCTCTGTTATTCTACTTTTGCCCTTTTCCTATCTGTTTCTTGTTTGGTCCCATGGGTTGACTCAGTTAGGTCTCCTGGATTTGTAACTTTCCTTATTTTTCTCCAAGATATTCTTTAGAATGTTTTTGAGTGCAGGTTTTGTATTTGTGAAGTTTTCAAGTGTTCTTTGTCATGGAAGTATCTTATTTCTCCATCAATTTTGAATGATAGTTTTGCAGGATACGTCAGTCTGGGCTGGAAGTGTTTTTCGTTTAGAGGTTGAAACACTTCATTCCAGGCTCTTCTTGCATTGAGTGTTTGAGCTGAAAAGTCTGCTGTGACCCAAATGGGCTTCCCTTGGAATGTAATTGTTTTCTTTCCTCTGGAAGCTTTCAGTATTTCATTCTTTTTTTTGGATAGCTGGAACTTTCATAATTATATGCCTAGGTGTAGATTCTTTCATGTCATGAGCATGTGGCATTCTGTATGCTTCATATATTTGTATGTCCAATTCTTTACCTTTTCCTGTGAAGTTTTCTGCCATTATCTCTGTGAACAGTTTTTTGATGTCTTTTGTATTTTCTCCTGCTTCCTTGTGACTCCAGCCAATCTTATGTTATTCTTCTTTGAATCGTCTAGGAGTTGTTGGGTTGATTTCTCATTCTCCCTTGCCATTTTCTATAAATTATGCCTTTCCTGTTCATTTGCTGAGATCCTGTCTTTGCTGTCTGAAATTTGGTCTTCTGCCATATTAATTCTATTGTGTAAACTTTCACTTTCTTTCTTGATCTTGGACCTCTGCTTGTAGGTGTTTAAAAGTTTCCATTGCTTTTGCTATCTCGGATTCTATCAACTCCTTGATTTCCTCTTCAGCTTTATTAATCATAGTGTTAACTGTGTCCATTATCTCTGCTTTCATCTCAGAGATCAGTTGTGATTTTCATTTTACTAGATCTGCTTTGGTTACCATTTCCAAGAACCTGGAGATTGACCTTCAGACTTCTCTATTTCCCTTTCCCCTGTGTTACCTTGGGGTGAGAGTCTTTGCATTTGAGACTTTGACTGTTTCATAATCTCTGAGTTTTTGTCCTTGCTGTTGTTTTGGCTTTGTACCTGCCCTGTTTTCTGGCAATGTTCCTTGCAAGTCTCTTTCCTCCTAATATTTAGGACCTTTAAAATATCCATGTTTCCTGGATTGTTCTACAGTCAGTACAGAGTTCCTGGATGTGCTTATGCAGGCTCCGGCCCCTGCTTGACTACAGTGTTGCTGGCTGAGGTTCAACAACAACACCCATTCCTACACCAAGTCACTGGGCATGCTTCCGGTGTGGGTCTGCGGGTGGGCAGGCTCTGGCCCTGGTGTGGCTAAGATGGTGCTGGCGGTGAATTGCCCAGCTTTGCCCACTGTTTTATTGAGTCCCTGGGTGTGTTTCTGGCATGGGCTTGGAGGCTGGTAGGCTCTGGTCCCAGAGCAGCTAAGATGGCTCTGGCAGTGAATCTTTGAGAAATTTTTAAGGGTCCATTTCTTTGTGAACAGTTTAACTTAAGTGTCTTGGAAACTGTATTAGTGATTTTTTTTTTTTTTTACATGATTGCAAGAAGAAGAAGCAAAGAGTTGAACTTGGTAGCAAATCAGCCCCTTGTGATTCCTTTCACTTCCTAATGCCTCCATATACATGGTGTGTATATATTTTTTGATTTTTCCACAAGGATTATAAGGAAATGGTATGTTAATAGAGATTTTCTTGCTGTCTTAGCTTTGCTAAAGGCCCATAAAATCAAAGGTAAATGGCCAGTACCAATAGCTGCATTTTGCAGTGATGGCGAACCTTTTAGCACTTTCAGTGATAACAAACAGCGGGCTGAGGCACACAGGACAGAGATTCACCATCAGTATTCTAGAGTGAGGCTATAAGATTGTTTTGTACAGGAGTTTCACAGCTAAACAATCCAGGCCTGGGTGCTTCTGCACTGTTAGCTCATGAAGGGCTTATATATTAGCAAATCTGTAAGTCATGAGGAAATCAGCAAGGCCACATAGGGGCATATTTTGTGAGAACATTCTTAGCATAGTAGGTATAACTCCCATGTAGAGTCTCAGGGTCGGGCATACTTCAGAGTTGCCTAAAGATACAGATGACTGGAAGAGGCTCTATGCATCTCCTGGAATTGGTGATGAGGTGCAGTCCCATCAGCTTCATTCTTTCCTGAAGCTGGATGATACACTATATGGCAATAGATGAGCGCTATGTGATAGCATTATGATTTCACTAGACTTGATTTCCACCCTGACTCTCTGCCAGCTCTTTGCGGCTCAGGAATCTCAACTCATGGGAAAAGATGCATCTATCTGGTTTGCTTGATGTGTGGGAAGCCCACATCTGTCACATCCAATTGTTGATTTCTCCTTCAAATCCATGACCTCTTTGGTACTCTCCTGGGCCACTACTTCCATTCGTATTATCTGTACAATACATTCAGACCCCACACAGCTGAGACTGTCATTCTGTGAATCTATCTACATGACAGATACATCTTAAAATCACTATATGAATAGATTTTGTAAGATCAGCCACAAGTGTTCAGTGAGTTCAGTGATATGTCCATAAATAGTGGAAATTGGTACAGTCATTTCTAGGTCTGTCACACAACAAACATCAGAACTTATGGAACACATTTCTTTTTCTGCACTAAAAGCCTACTTACCCTTCCCCAGTTTTTTCTCAGTGCATTCAAATGAATTTTCCTACATGAAGCCCTTTAGTTCTGCCTTTGACTCTCCTTACATGGAATTGCTTCTCTGAATGATTACTCTCTGGTTGTACTCCCTAAGGAATATTGCAAGAACATGATTCCTAACAGTTCTAAATAAGTTCATTTTAAACCCATCATTTCATTACTCCTCAAATTATCCTTGGGAGGCATTATTATCTCCATTGTGAAGATGGGAACTTCATCATTAAATAACAAAAAGTGCATCATTAGATAACAAAAAGAAAGTAAAACAACCAAGCCAAAACCAAATTCTGTCCAGAAAACACAGAATAAAAAGATTTCATGCCTTTTTGGACAGGGCACTACATTTCATCTTGTTCTGACCCCCGTCATTATATAGTTGGTCCTAGGAGAAAATACTGGTAAAAATAAATTAAAAGGCCTTGGGGTCTAATACTGTGTTACTAAGAAGATAAGCTATATACAACATTGGACAAAGGCAACTCATCTTCTTCACTTTAGACTCCAGCTACAGGAGTCTGACCTGGAAGGGAGGGAAAACTTACTTAGCCTGTAAAGGCTCAAGGGCGAGTTTATGTCTTTGCCCACACTGCTAAGAAATAATCTTCAACTCTTGCCTGGGAAAAATTGCCCTTCTGACCCTTCTGGGGAGAGAGAGAGAGAAAGAGAGACAGAGAGAGAGAGAGAGAGAGAGAGAAAGAGAGTATAAAGAAAATGCCAATGCTTCCTTTTGTGCAATATTTCTTATGACTTTATTCTTTGTTTCCTTTTAAAGACCATTGAAAGAAATCATTCTATTATTTGCATTAGTTTCTTGCATGAAGATTTTTTGAAGGAAAAATACCTTAAGGTCGATTCTGCACCTCAGGCAGACGCATCAATCTTGTCTAATTGGGGCTGCCATTGGTGAGTAGCCACTTGGGAGGAAATTCCTCACCCATGTGGACTGAATGAACTCTTTCAGGGCACTGGGCCTCCACAGAGGGCTGCACCGTGGCCTCCTGCCAGACTGCATCTTCCTGGTGCCTGGCTTGGCTGTCAGCTCCGGTTCAGAGCAGGGAGCAGCTAATTCCTCTCGTCATGCAGATAAGCATCTCTTTGCTCTCCCTCTTCCCAGTGGTGCTGGGCTGGGGTCCCTTTAGAGAGGCAGGGACGCGTACCTGCCTGTGGGCTCTCAATGATGGACTCCCACAGATTTTGAGTGTCTTCGTTTGACAAAGGGAAGAACAAACAACAGCAGTTTATGACGTCCAGGTGCAAGCGGATGAGGCCATTTCTTCCTCAGTCCATTAACACCTGGGCTGTTGGAGGTCAGCTATCCATAGAGAATCGTCAGCCCTCTTGGTACAGTTGTTCTGAAGAACTGGTAAGGGTTTTCCTTTCTCTAGATATTCCAAATAATGCCTTGCTGTGCATCCAAAACCACAGTGTGGATACGTTTCTTTTATCCATCAGAGGTGTGGGAGATAAACTGATAAGGGAGTGAAATTTCTGTGTGATGTTTTCAGATGGTTTAAATGAATGAATGAATTTGTAGCTGCTACTCTTTCCTGTTTTTCAGGAACTCTCTGTTTAGGAGGCTAGTGCCTGGGTTTATGTCTCCAAGATTCCACACAAGATTCTCTAAGAAGAAAGCATCTTTCTCTTAAGTAAAATCCATGGTACATGTGCACATGTACCTGATGGTTACTATTTGACATGGTTTATTATTTTGGATAAATTTCCAAATGATCTTTCTATTTTTTTTTTTTTTTTTTAGAGACAGAGAATCATTTTGTAGTGCATACTGGCCCTGAGTGCACTATGTAGTGCAGGCAAGCTTTGAATTCACAGCAACCCTCCTGCCTCTGCCTCCTGAGTGCTGAGATTACAGGTGTGGGCATTGTGGTATGTGGTTACCAGGAATCAAACTCAGAACCTTGTGCTTACAAGGCAGGTACCAAAAACACTGAGTTAAATCCCTGTCTCCTTTTTATTTCTTTTATATTTCAGAAATGTAAGTTTAATTTAACATCCAAAAATCAATCAATATATTATATCAATAGAATAAAAACCAATCACAATCCCCTTAATAAATACTAAAACAGCATTGGAAAAAGTCTCATCACTTTGTTGTGATTTTTTTTTAAAGGAAGAAAAGGGAAAAAGTAAGAACTAGAAAGGAATTTCCTCAACATAATGTAAATCATCTAAGAAAACCCCAGTGATAACGTCAGACTTTTTTAGATTCTTCTAATGTTATTAGTCTATAGTTTCCCCCAATCATCTTCTTATCATTTCCCCCATTCTCCTCCCCTCATTTTGACTCTGTTTTCCTTAATTAGAAGTGCTTTCTTTCCATTGTATCTTTTTTGGTTTTTATTTTCTTTCTCTGTTGTTCTCCTTCACACTTGAACATTTTGTTCCTATTTATAAAGTATATTTTTATAAATGTATTTTTATCTATCTTGGTACTTATTTAAGCTTCCAGTTTCTCATAACAGAGAAACAATGTGATATTTGCACAAGTACGTCTGACTTATTTCACTTAGTGTGGTCTCTAGAGGCATTCACTTAGCTAGAAACATCTTGGGTTTGTCCGTCTTTATTGCTCAGTCGTACTCCATTGTATAAAAATCCCACATCATCTTCACATTCACTGGGTGATGGGCATTTGGGTTGTTGCCACAACTTAGCTATTGCAAACTTGGTTATCTTCCTGAAAGGATCAAATGATCTTTCTGAAATGGGATCTGTGGTGCAATTATAAAAGAATAAAGATTAATAGCATTATGTAAAATACTCTCTGGGTCCATCCATTAGAAAAGAGAGAGAACAATGGTCTCTTCTGGAAAGTACAGACCATTGGGGAGCGATTTCTGTTTGGGTACAGTAATGAGACTGAGAAAGCAAAACCACTGAGTCCATAATTTAGTTCAGGACAAGATTGTTGGAAAGTATTCCAAGAGCACTTTGTTTCAATTCTCTTCACCATAATCACCTTGGATTATGGTTCTGTAATGACTTGTCAATCTCTCTGTGTGCCTGAGCCCTATAAGCTTAATGTCTAGAACAATGTAAGCTCTGAAGGCTGAGGGAGTGAAAGGAGGGATGGACAGAAAAGTGTGTAGGTTGTGAGGTATAGAGTGAGGGTGTGGGTGTGGCGACACCTAGAGCAAAACACTTGATGTGTTTTTAAGGCTTCTCCCTCAAACAGGCCAGCATAAAGCATTCAAGGGAAAAAGTGCTCTCTGAAGAGAAGCGTATATTGGCAACATCCTGAGTATCTTAGGCAACATTAAATGACATAGCTCTTGGTAGATGAGCTAGAAACTTGGAGGATATATATCCCTGGGAAATCAGCCAAGCACTGCATGCTATATGTTTTAAATCTATAGCAACAGCTTGGACAAATTGAGGCTTGTCTGAACTCTAACTCTTGCAGGGCTCCTCCCTGGCCACAGCTTCTTTCCTTTCCCATTGGTATTCTCAGTTTACTCCCTAGAAGAGAGCAGAATGTTCCACATGGAATTTTATCTTCAACTTTCCATGGCCGAAGAGGGAAGGCCAAGGGCCCGCCTCAAGAAAATGGAAGGGTCCATGTGGGCAGTCTCTTCATAGTGTCATATACTTGGCACTTTTTTAGTCTAAACTGAGCAAACTGAAGTTGGCATCTGTGTTTTCAAAGGGAAAAATCATGTTTTGAAGAGCAAGTTCAATACAGCTTAACTATACTCAAACCTGTTAGACAGAATCAAAGGTCATAGCCAAATTCCTTAGTATTTTTTAACTGTCATGTAATGCTCTCCCACAGGGCAGCCTGACATTTATCAAAGAATAAAATCCGTGTCAAGCTGGAACATGTTCAACGGTTTCCTTCATAGCTGTGATTAATTTTGTCATAGCACAAGACTGTGCTTTTTCTACCTGGTTGACCCAGTTTGACAGTTGCTACTGTGGGATCCTAGCAGCCTTTGGACTCCTTAGAGGCAGATTAAACTGTCTTACTCCAGTTTATCATCTACAGAAGAATAAAACTTGTTGGGCTTGCCTGGTACGTGAAAGAACGAAGAATGAGAATCAAGAGGATTTTCTTTCTGGGCATCATTTTGGGCCTGGTTTATACCCGCGACACTGAATAGCACCGAGCTATGGCTCCCTCAGCTCATCAGGCTCTCCCCCAGCCCAGTGCCATGCAGTTAGGCCTCATTCGGTGCCTGTCCTCTAGTTATGCCTCTAAAGATGGTTATGAGCAAACAATCCTCCATTTGTCAGCTTCCTTCTTGATGAGAATACCCTTCAAAGCCAAGAAGAAAGAAAGAAATGCCCAGGGTTTTCCCCACCATCTTCTCTTCTCCCACCAGTGCCTTCCATCTATGAGCTCAGTGAGAAGCTGGAGACTAGACAATCTTTGCTGCAGGCCAAAGGCTTTGGTCTTCTAGGCTGTGAGGAGAGAGATGGGGAGAGGGAGAAGGAAGGAAAATGGATCTGGAATGGAATGGCAAATAGAGATACTGAGCACAGGTGATATGAGAAGACTCAAGAGCTGAAATGATTTGTCTCCTGCCAGGTGAGGGGCACTTAACCTACCTCTCTTTAAATGCTGACTACCTAAAGCAAGCATAGTAGGCTGCAAGGTGAGATGTATGTATTACATGTATGTGCCAATCAGTGCTTACCACAGAAACCAATGTAAGATAAGACACACAAATATATGAGAATTTTCAAGTTGGCTTATGCTGGTCACCCTGATTCTGGTGTTGGAAGAGTGTCTGCATACTGGGGATCTGAAGGAGCCAATTGAAGACCTGACTGGAGGAGCTCCATCCCGTGTGGATCTGTACCAGG
Organism: Petromus typicus; assembly: GCA_004026965.1. NCBI lineage: Eukaryota > Metazoa > Chordata > Mammalia > Rodentia > Petromuridae > Petromus > Petromus typicus. The sequence continues at coordinate 30,217 of PVIR01015808.1, forward strand.
AGGCCAAAGCATCTGCAGTAGAAGGCTGGAGAGTGTGTTCCTGAATGGTGAAGGTCTGCACTGAAGTGCGGAAGGGTCTGTGCTGGAAGCCAGGCGCCGAGGTCGATGATGAAAGTGAAGACGAGCTTCTCTGAAGAAGACAGAAGCAACCCTTCCTTCCTTCTTCATTTCCATTTGATACATTTCGGTGATGATTCTCCGTAGGGTGGGTCTCTCACACCCAGGACTATCCTGAGTCAGTTTAGTTGGGCATAACATTCAAGTTGACACGATCAACCAACGATCACCATGTGGTTTAATTGGAAATATTCCCTTATTTTTTCTGAGGATGGGTCTTCATTCTCCATCCAAATCTAGCAAGAGCTGTAGTAGAAAGTGGTCCTGAAAATGTAACAGGAAATCACCTGTACGTCTGCTGGTCATGATGCATTTGGAATCAGAGAGATCAAGAAGTGGACAGTCCAGCTTTCTGAGTCCTGATCAGTGCCCTCATATTTCAGTTCGTCGGTTCATACATAAGCATGAAGCACAGTGTCTTCTACAAGGGGCTTCAGAGTCATACGTTACTAGTGGCTGCTGATGCAGCTCTGCGTGATTTAGATGAATGGTGTCATTACATTTATTTGCTCAAAACTCATTTAGAAAAAATATGTCCTTGGTTCTATAACTCCTCCCATTCTGTGGAAAGGGTTTATATCTCTCAGGGAACAGGAAATGTCCCTAATATCATGTGTGGAAAACGCATACTTAAAAGTTGAACTTTGATTTTAGAAACTAACAAGTCTGTCATTTAATTTAGTTTTCAGGCTTTTGATTTTTGTTCTTTTACTTTACTCTTATATATGTGTGTAGCTATCAAAAGGGCAGAGTTTGAATTCTCTTCCTCTCTTTTCTTCTCCTACTTTTTCTCCCTCTTTCTTTTTTCTCCCACACATGTATGCAGTAAATTAATACATATTTACTGAACACTTACCACATACTGGGCACTCTTCCCAACAGTAGGGGTACAGTGTTTAACAGAAAAATTGCTGCTTATATTCTAGTGCAGGGAGATCAGTAGCAAACAAGCTATATCAGTAAAATATAGACCATATTAGATGTTGGCAATTGTTTGGGAGGAAAAAAAAGCAAAGTAAAGAAATAGAGAGACCAAGGTAGTGACTTTTTCAGAGCGATCAAAACACGCCCCTGTGTAACAATTTAGATAGCACTAAACCGGGCAAGACCTAGTCAGCTATGCTCCGTGTTACAGTCAGGAACAATTTGGCTCTGATGCCTTTAACCTCACAGAGATTCCGGGTAATTCAGTTTCTTTGAGGACATCATTTGTTGCCTTTAGAGTAAGAATGAGGAGAGGACAGAGAAGGCAGAAGTGCTCTAACTGCGGTCAGTGATGTGTGTGATCTAGTGTGATATGTACACATGATGCTAGGGCTCTTTCACCCACCCCCAGAGGTTATTCAGTAAACTCCCTTGACTTTATCATCAATATCCGTCGGATGGAATTGCTGCTGCCTCTCTCCTGCTAGTAGGTGGATGATAGTGATTAATGGCTACGGGCCTCCGAAGTCTAACCCTCAGGTGTCCACTGCAGTGAACCATTGGGAAGCCAAGTATTGTCCTATTTAACTCAGATGACAATGGCTCTCAACTCATGCAGAGTAGTCACTAAAGCTCCTTGCAAGGATCTTTCTATAGTCTTGTCCTTACTCACTCCTCACTCCTCCTTCACTCCATTTTTGAGCAAATACCAAGCCTTGATCCCTCAGAAGTGATGTTGTATTCCTAAATAAGAGAGATATTTGTAAACATGTACTTATAATAGAATATAGTTTCTGAAGGTATATGTTTTTCTGACACTAAAGGAATAAGCACTAATGTTGTAAATGAAATCCTGGCTGTCATCTCATCTCTAGGTTCCCTAGAATGTCACCACCCCACTTTGTGCTGTGCAAGCAAGCTTCTCATTGAGAGTGAGACAGGAGTATGAGGACGCAAAGGGCAAGAATAGGAACTGAGTAACTATTGGTCAAGCAGTCAGGCAATTAAAAAAGATACTAGTCCCATTTGACATAACCATTGCTCTGTTAGGTATACACATACAAGAATTAAAAGACTCATATCACAGTGACATATGTGCACCCATGTTTATAGCAGCTCAGTTTGTGATTGCTAAATCTTGGAAACATCCCAAGTGTCCATCAACTGGAGACTGGATAAAAAAGCTGTGGTTCTTCTACACAATGGAGTATTACTCTACCATAAAAAATGATGAGTTTGAATCATTTATACTGAAATAGACATACCTTGAGGATATCCTCATAAGTGAAATAAATAGGTCACAGAGAGGTAAATATCGCATCTTTTCTCTGGTATGAGAAAATAAAGATGTAAATGAGTTCTAGAATTGTATGTTATATATTGTGAAATAGAAAATACTCAAAGTGAAATAGGGTGAAGGGGAAAAAATAATGAGATTATAACAAAAAAGAAAGGAAACAAAGTTTATGTATATAGGGGGTGGGGGTGGTATGGTGGGTAGGGCTATGGGAAAAAAATGAGAATTAAGTTATGTCATATTCTGGTACAAATTCTCATTGTTGAATGCAATCATGATGTGTATATGTAATGTACCAATAAAGATTTCAATAAAAAAAGAAAAGATACAAGATGAACACATTTAGATGATTAACTTTAAGGAAACTATACGTGACAACCCTTTTGAGTGTAACATTATGGAAAAGGGAAGCTGCTGTCTTGATTTAAATGTGATGGCATTGATGGACTGGCTATGCTGTACACACATTTCAGTATTACACATTTCCATGAAGTATGCAAACCATATCCACTATATGACATGATTCAATCTTCCAGCTTTCTATAGAGGCTAAAATTTATAAAGAGTAAAAGATTAGCTTGTGACTTGGTGATGTACTCAGCACTGGTCCCTATAAAAGGAAGAAGTTAGAAGATGAGGGTCAAGAGTGGCCAGGCCAGTCCCCAGGAAACCTAGAGTCAAGAGAATTTTTCCACTCACTTTTATGGAGATCTCCCAGTCCAAGGCATGGCCCAGATATATTGTTTCCAAAGCAAGAAAAATCCACTGGGGTGCTCAACGGACTATTCTAAGAATCTTTTAAATCAACAGCTCAGCCTCTTGACTACAAGGAATGCACCCTCCCTGGGGATTCTTGGAGAAGCTGGAATGTGCACCAGCAGCAGAGCCTCCCCATCCTCCTCCACTCTCCTGGCCTTGCCCTGCAACACCATAGCTGGACCTTTATGCTCTCCGTGTCTGTGTGCTGTGCACAGCTGTGAAGTGGACAGAGTTTATCTTTCATTTCGTCCCTTTCCTCCCCTCATGACGCTTGCTTACACCCTCATGCTGCCCCCTTCCCTGGCTGCTCAAACTTGTTTAAGAGGAGGTATAATATTAAAATTTACACACTGATGGGCCCATTAAAGATGCTTTGTCTCCAGTGGTTTTGCTTTTCATTAAGACTGATTATCAACATTTGAAACTCAGAAGATACAATCCCAGATTCTCAGTTTTCTTTAAAAAACAAAAAACCAAAACAACAAAGTTCTCATCTCAGTAGGCTAATTTTCTTCCTGTCATGCAATTATCTCCTTTAGATGGAGTCTGGCCTGCCGATTTCACTCCAATTTTCACTCCTCCTTCATATTTTAAGTGGATCTGTTTCACTCAGTGATTAATTTTAGCTACATGTCCACAGGTATTGTGGATTGTTATACCCCAGTATGGGGATGTGGTAGAGTACACAAGGATTCATTACAGTTCAGCTTTAGTCTTTTTGAAGGAGGACACATTGTGAAACCTTAGATTCCTTCTTTTTCTCTTCTGTGAAACCAAGATAATAAAACTCATTTCATAAGTTGTTACAGGGGTCATACGAGATAATTCCACACACAAGCAGGATGGCACTGGCCCCACAGGAAACTCCTAAGTACATTTAATACAACTACAGGGTACTTTTCTCTAAAGTGTTTCCTATGGCACCTCTTTCCTAACTCTTACCTTTTCTCAGCTCCTTCTTTCTATTATTGTCCCTATAATCACAAGGACAAACAATACTTTTTTTGTCACTCATCCCAACAATTTGGAATTCAATGTCAATTAAGTGCCAGGCCACGTGTCAGACACAGGGGAAACAGGTGCAAGGGAGATGAAACTCCTTGATGGTGTAAACTCTTGTCTCAAGGAGCGCATGACCTGTTAGAAGAGTGTTACATGAGCCAAGGAGAACCAGGGAGGACATAGTCCTGAGAACGTGTAGTGATCACTTGCATTTACATGTGGTGTGCTCACAAAGCAGCCCTCCTGAAACAAGCGAGAAAGTCCCTGAAGCATCTGTCAATTTCTGTAGTATAACTCCTTCAACTATGACCTATTTCAAGCCACCGATGGCTTAACAATAGGCTCTTGTGAGCCAGGGGGAGTTGGCCCCGGCACACATGCCATTTGTACAGACTTTCACCATTCAGAGTTCTTTCCTATGCCCCTCTTGGCCACAGCTGTGAGCACAGTCAGATCACTGTCCAGGTCATGAACAGAAGCTGAGGCCCAGAGCGTTTTGTGGATTTCCCAAGGTCACAAAGAAGGGGAAGACAGTACCAGAGGACAGGTTTGTCTTGAGTCCAGCTCTTGTATTAACATATTGCCCTATATAACACTTCAACTTTTTCAGATCTTAAAGGATTAAAAAATTTACAACTATACACTTTAAGTACAAACTTACACTAGGATATATTCTACCTAAACGTAGGACAGAGAGAGAAGAATGTGACACAGAAAGTAGAGTATTGCTGTAACAGAAAAGTGAAAGTGATCCCAAGGATTATTTTGGTGTATTGGCTCCTCTATGGAGATAGCTTTGCATTCAGGTCTAGCAGCCAGCAGATATGAATTGGGCTATCGGAGGATTTAGGAGAAAAATTTTCAAGAAGTAACAGCAAACAAAAAATGATACAAATGTGCTCTCAGAGAAAATTTAGCAAATTGGAGAAGAGTTTGATTGTAAAAAAAATAAATAGATGAGAAAATAAATGAAAACAGAAGAGGATTTTTTTTTAGGTTTTTTTTGAGACAGGGTCTCGTTTTGTGGTTCAGGCTGGCCCTGAACTCAGCCTCCAACTCACAACACAGCAATCCTCCTGCCTCTGCCTCCCGAGTGCTGGGATTACAGGCGTGAGCCACCACACCCGGCACTGTGGTATGTAGTGCTGGTTGCTGCTGGGCGTGAGTCTCCACACGCAGTACTGTATGTGGTTACCAGGGAATTGAACCTGGGTCCCTGCATTTGCAAGACAGGCGCCGGAACCACTGAGCTAACTCCCCGGCCCTTCTCGCCATTTTCTGAAGCAGATCAGAGTCCTTTTTCATGAGTATATTTGCACTGATGTGGCTGCCGTAATGTCTTGTATTGATTCAAAATGTTTACATTTCATTGTCATTTTGATATTAGGGAAGAGCCATCAATCCCATGATGACAAATCTGGCCAATAAGGTGGATGAAAATATACCATAGTCTCTTTATGAGCCTACATTTCGGTCAGGTGGCACTTGGCAGTGGCCTTTACCATATTTTTTATCTTATCTCTTAAAAACATGAAAGAAGACTTCCAGAGTGGCTTGGAAGTGTTGAGAACAATGGGATAAGTATGTTTAGAGAGAAGGGAGCATTTTGGTGGCAGTAATAGCAGTAAAGGATTAATAAAATTTTAAAATTTTAAACGTTTTAAACATTAGCTCCGTGGTTCTGGCACCTGCCTTACAAACGCAAGGACCTGGGCATGTAATTCCAGGACTTGGGAGGCAGAGGCAGGAGGATTTCTGTGAGTTCAGGGCTTAGCTCAGGGCCAGCCTGAACTACAAAAGGAAGACTCTGTCTAAAAAAAAAAAAAAAATTAAAATGTTAAATTAAAAATGTTAATTAGATTAAATCATTCATTGTGTGTTTTGATCACCTCTTATATATGTACTAGGAGAGGTAGTTATTCCAGGTGAGAGAAATAATTCAACACATATATATAGTCTCTCTCAATTAGATATGAACTATATAGCTTCAAATATTTATTAAGAGGAAGAAGATTACAGAAAACTTTGTACATCTGCAATAGCCACCTCTAGAGAACTTCTCAGAAACTCAAACAAACAAGATGAGTAAGGAGAATTTTAGTAAACCTGATCTACCTGATGGCTGTGTGTAGGATCTTGAGCTTAGCTGCACACTATCTTAAATGCACCTATTTACAAAATATTCTTTATACACTCGTCTAAATAGGGTATCTTAACACAGTTTAGAAATTTGGTATCATCCTAGGGGCTGTGATGAGAGGCTGAGATACCTCTGCATGCTCCCCGACTTGCGCCCCGCCTGGGAAGGGTCTCTAATTTATAGAACAAGGAAAAAGCGTATTTACTGACTTCAGGACTCAGCGGCACTGCGTCCAATCCTTCCTCACCAGCAGACTCTGTCTAGAGGCTCTGGCTTCCGGGGTGACTGAATGACCGTGTTGGGAAATGTCCATTTGACAGGAACTGTGCACGGTTCCCGAGAACCACAGGCGACCTCTGGGAGCGCAGGCGGCCTCTTCCTGACAGTCGGCGAGGAACTGTGCCCTCGGCCTGCCCACCACCAGGGAAGAGCTCTGCCAGGACCTGTGCCCTCGGCCTGCCCACCACCAGGGGAGAGCTTGGCCAGGACCTGTGCCCTCGGCCTGCCCACCACCAGGGGAGAGCTTGGCCAGGACCTGTGCCCTCGGCCTGCCCACCACCTGGGGAGAGCTTGGCCAGGACCTGTGCCCTTGGCCTGCCCACCACCTGGGGAGAGCTCTGCGAAAACCCGGAGCCGTCCTGGAAACAGACTCCACCCGGTTCAGTTTCCAAACTGGAACAAGCGCGGCTGACACCTTGACTGCGGCCGGGTGGACTCTGATGTGATCATTCACCTAGAAAACCTCAGCTAATCCGTGAACAAACTGTCAGAACTAATAAGAAAATATAGCAAGTCGGAGAACAAGTTAACTATAAAGAGCAGTGTGTACAAATGGTAATCAGATCCTTAACCCTAACATCCACAAACGGAAGAAACTACAGATTGATTAGACACCAAAGTGCAGAACAGCTACTTAAAGCCATGAACAGAAAATGCAGAACATACTTTCACCTAAAGGTAGAAAGTGTTTTTTTTTTAAAAATAAGATACAAAGTGAAAATAAGATACAAAGTGAACTAATCATAAGGAAAGTAATGTATGAGTAAATAAAAATGAAATTTTTATGTCAAGGATTCATCACAGTAAAGTCAAAAAGCAAAACTAATATTGAGAGAAAACATTGCCAACATCTTTAACAGAATAATAATTAATTTCTAAAATTCTATATGTAAATAAGG
>PVIR01015809.1:0-37595 GCA_004026965.1 Petromus typicus
TCACTAATACATTCAGTAGTATAAAATTCCATGCAATCTATTTTACTCATTGTATTTTACCATTGACCATATGAAACAGATCTTTGCCTGAAACAGAGTGAAGATGTCTTTTTCTCTATCTAGGAAACTATACAGCACACCACGTTCCACAAGAAGAAAACAATATTTTTTGCAGCATGTTAGATTTGTTCAAATGAAACAAATTGAAATTTAAATGAAACAAAATGAAAGTTTTAATATTTGTGACTAAATGATATTAAGAGATGTGACGAAATGATATGGTGAATATTTAAATAAAAATATTACAATAAAAGACATGTTGACTTTAATCTTCAAAATATTCTCTCCTGATTATATCTCCTGGCACTTTCTGAAACAGTTCTGGAAATTCTCTTTTGTAGGTATCTTTAGTTTCATCGTCATAGCTTTCTGTATATTCTGAGTTGATTCAAAACATTCATCTTTCACGTCATTCTGACTGTGGGGAAGAGCTGAAAGGTAGATTTGGTGAATGTGGAGGGAGAGGTTGCACCTTAATGTTTCCGTGAATCTGCCTTTCTGTTGGACAGCGCTGGGTGCAGGGCAGAGGCAGCTTGTTGAGGAGGAAACCACTCCTCCCTCCCTTTCCTGACAAATGGGCGGAGACAAGGCGGAGCTGAGGGAGGAGCACAACTGCTGAACCCTCCTCAGTGCGCACCTCCCACCAGGCCCCACCTCCCCACTTAGTAACCCTCCTCGTCCAGTGGTCTGGCAAAAGCCCCCTCCTTGAACTTGAGACCTTTGGGAACATTTTAGACTTTTTCTTTTCTTCATGGTTTTATGAAAAGATAGCCTAATTCTAGGTGTGTATAAGTCATGAAAACAGCCACTTTGCTTCAAGATAGAAATCAGCATGTGGAATGCCAAAACGGAAATGTTCTAATTTATATAATGATATCCATATTGGTTTCAAAAAATACTATCTTAAAAAGAGAAGACAATTTTGGGTGTCACTGAAGGAACTGGAAGTGTACGAGCCAAAGGAAAATGTGAGAATTCACAGAACGTGACTTTACATATTCAGAGGAGACTAAGCAGAAGGACCCAGACTTCGTGATTGACCATGAATAACCCGGAAATGTTTGAGTCCTCACCACGTTAAAGAAAGCTTAAAATCTACAACCTTCTTTGTAGACTTTTAAGAGACTACGTGATTTCATGCTCCAAATTTTAGGTTCAGAATCTTTTCACAATTTTCCTTAAAATTTTACTAGGAAAAAATATCTCCAAAATCCTTACTAAGTGTTTTTCTAGTAACTCAAGAAGTGCCTCCTAGATTTTAAATCAATTTTTTAGTACAATCACAGTTAGGAGTAACATGGCTTTACTGCTTACCACAGGAATCACTTATTAATCAGTCTGAATAACAAAATTAATTTAATGATCTAAACAAGAGTGATAACTTTCTCCATGATCTCTAAGAAAGAAAGAAGGTGAAGTTAGTTACGTGGGTCCCTGACGGACAGAGTAAAAAGATGGAAACAATCGTAGGCAGATAGTCAAAGGACAAGCGTTATACACATTTAGGTGTTGGGATAATATTGTTCTTCTTAGAAAGGCCATCATAATTTCTCTGCTTGCTGATCTCTTAGCATAAATGTCTTTTCTCTCTGACACCTTCAGTTCACTCACTTACCAGGCAAAGACTAACCCTTTGTACTCTCTTTTCATAGATATGCATATGTTATCCTTTGTACTGTAATTATTTATTTAATATCTTTCAAGCCATCTGGATAATGAGATTTCACAGGAGTCTTTCATTTTTTGTTCAATACCAGGTGTATTAGATTCATACTAAAAGGCGTTATTATTATAATAGTCACTTAATTCAACACATTCAAATAGTCAAGAGGTGATACTTTCCTCCAGTGGGTAAAGGATATGGGTGAAATCAAATGGGAAAGAAATTAGTCTTTACTTTAATATCTTTTTGCCCACCTTTCATGGGTGTGAGAGGTCAGGTAATTCCACTGGTTGGGATTTTGGAACTTCTTGAAATCACAGGATGGCTGACCATCATGATGTGCTCATGCTATTAAGGCTCACATTAGCCAGTGATACAATTTCAAGTTTACTACCCTAAGGAGAAATTTATTGTCTCACAAATCTTCAAGTGCTGGCTGTGTTTACTTGCAGGAAAGGTTTTGTTTAGAAGTTCACAAAGGAAGATTGGATGTCAATGTCCCTGTCTTTTTCCCTACTTTACCTTGTGTTATTCTCACACTCTAGATCTGGATAATGCTTCCAAAAGCTCTGGGTTAGTACCAAGATGGAAACATGGGTGGAGAGAAAAGGAGATATGTTTGGGAGCCTTCATACAAGTGCAGGGACTTACTGTGATTGCACAGGTTTGAGTTCCTCGTCACTTTCAGGGAATTTTATGTTGTCAGGTTGGAGACTACAATCCATGTTTCACTGAGTCTGGAGGGAAATGCCTAAGAAGGGAGAGAAGTGGAGGAAAGAATTGCAAGTCAAATATGCTATTCAATGGGGAAGACACCTAAAAAGCAGCAGGTAGAAGAATATCACTTTGAGATTTGTACTGTTTCTTAACAGCAGAAGATGAACGCCTTATGTGCAAGGCATCCTCCCTACCAGGAGGTGTGTTAATCCTGTTAGTTTGTTAATCTATTCTTAGACTCATGTAGAACCTTGAAATAATGGAGGTGGAATTTTCCCATCCCTCCAATACCATTATTAGAAAGAAGAAAGGATGTGAGGTGGGGAAAAGTCCTTATTTTTTAGGGTCTCTCGACTGTTCTGTGTCTTTCTATGCCTGGAAATTCCTCCCCATCTCCCTAGTGGCCTCCGACATTATTCATATAAAACCCAGGCACACAATGACTAAAATGTCAGGGTGCACTTAAATGTTCCCTTGTGAGAGAGCCTCTACCAACCTTCCTGTTTGGTCCAACTTTTTATTCCTCCATATCACTTATCACTACTTGAAATATATATTTTCTGTGTCATCTTCCTGAAACATCTGCCTAAAAGGGCAGGGAATCTTGACTTTTATTCAGGGATCACCAGTGCCCAGAACAATGCCTCATACTAATAGGTGCTCAGTAAATCCCTGCTGAGTGATGTCTTTCTTGGCTGCCTTCCTGCAATGTTGACAGTTCTTACCTCTGCATCCCATTAACATTTGTATAATAACATTGTCTTTTACTGTGATGTACGTGCCTCTGGCTAAACTCTCCCAAAGTTTACTTAATTTTATGATTCCCTCTCTTTCCTCTTGAGGGAACTGTGTTGCTGATATGTATTAGGGCATCTGTTTTATTTTCAAAATTAGTTTTCTTAATTGGCATCATTAGTCTGACCATCAGCATCTGGGAATGTTGACATTTTCCAATGACTCTTTGTTAATTTATTTATGTTCAGCTGGTATTTAGGGAAGTTCTGGGAAGATATGAAAGTTGCTTAAAAGATTACATTATAAATGAGAGAAGGAAATATTTCTAGCTATGATACATTAGCTTCATACTTAAGTGTGTTCTGGAATTTATTCTACTCACACATTAAAAATCAACTACCATGACAAGGCAATTATTAGTTTAATTTTCTCAGACTTTTCAGTCACTAGCTCTGCTATATAGTTGGCAAAAAATATGGGCCCTAATAAAACAGATGTACATTCTTGCATAGATTCTGTTATGAGTTTAGCCTTCTGATGTAAAATAAGTTACTTCATTTGTCTGAGTATTAGCATGATCTCCACACTTCCCGGTTTCCTCCATTTTACTGTACATAGACCTTGCTCCTTTCTAGTTCTGGGCCTTCAAATTTTTCATTTCAGTGCTTTTTGGAGTTAACTCATCTATGTTATTGTGACCCTTAATCATAATAAGTCAACTTGACTAGGTCAAGGAACGCCTAGAGGATTAGTAGAGCACACTTCTAGCTGTGTCTCTGAGGTGTTTCCAAGCATGTGCTTCAACAAGCTGGGGGAGGTGCTTGTGAGTAACACCATCCAATGGGTTTGTGGTCTGGAGAATAAAAGAGAAGAAACAGGAAGTCTTCTGTGTGTTTGGAAATTCCCTTCTGCTTGAGTAAGTGCTTCCTTAGCTGCTCTCGCCTGTGGACATCAGACATGAATTTCCTCAGCTTTTCCACGCAATCTCAAACCAGCAATGCTTCAGGGAGCTTTAAGGGCTTTGGTCTTAGAATGGTGCTGCATACTTGATCCCCCTTGTTCTGTGCTTCTGGACCAAGCAAATCCTACTGGACCCTATGTATTCTGGCTGCTACTGAACCCTATGTATTCCCACCCATTCTATTTCTTTAGAGAACATGAGTCAATCTACTTACTGATCCCTCCAACAACCACCACGTGTTTTAGCCTAACAGTAGGGCTCAGAATTATTTTATCTCCTACAATGTGGAGTCTGCAAAGGAGAAATCTCCCTGTAGCTAATTCTGTTTTCATACCATTCCTCCTTCATCTCTTTAAACAATTCTAGTTATGGTACTGGAGTACTAATATTTCTGTCATGCTTCTGTGCCCCATTTGATGCCATCTATTGACTTACTGGCACCTTCGCTACATGTAGAAAGATGTAAATGCTTTGTAACCCTTCTTTCCAGGTTTAATTCTGATACCGTCCTAGTGAGCTTATTATCCACCTAGAAGTTTTCTTCAATATGTTGGCCATTACTATGCCATTTATTCCTGAGTTCATTCCTTCCAAAACATCTGATGCCAGGCCCTAGACATTCTTCAACATAAAAGAAAACAATCTCCATCTTCAGACAATATAGTTTAGTGAAAAAGACAGACAGCTGTCAAGCAATCATAAATAAACACAGAAAGTTACTGTTATGATAAGCACATGAAGTATGTGGTGAGATAAAAACCAATACTACACAAATTTGTCCTGATCAACAAACTTGGCAGAGGTTATTTTAGGAGAGTGGCAGTAGAACTAGAATGTGAAGGATTGGTAGAAGTAATAAGAGGAAGAATAAAGAGAAGTGGAGTCTAGGGGAAGGCAATAGTGTGTGTGTGTGTGTGTGTGTGTGTGTGTGTGTGTGTGTGTGTGTGTGTGTGCGCGCGCGCGCTTGGTGGGAAGGAACTTGTGAATATTCCAAACCAAGAGAATCATAGTAGTTACTTATGTCATGGCTTTGTAAACTCCAAGAGGTTCTCTGAAGAAAGTTATGAGATAATTTTCAACAGGCTTTGGGCTTCCTCTTTCACATCTGATCAGGAGAAATTAATTCATGGTGTTTTCTGAGATAAAAAAGTCTTTGCTGTGCCAGAAGTCATGTCACACTTTCTGTATGTCAAATGATTCATGTGGGATTAGATAATCAAAAGTTTTAATAAACTAAGTACCTGATGTGGGGCCTATTAATTCTGTTAAGTGCTAAATGGGAGAAGTGAATTTCCAAGTGGGAAGTTAGAGTTTTATAGTAAGAACAGAGGGGAGAACTATGAGAAGTCTCTGATAATGTCCTCTGGAGCTTTGTTTGATGTTCTAGGTGTACAGTGTATAGTGTAAGAGGGTCAGTTAAACGACAAATGCTTAGGATGGCCTCAAATAAGGTGACCAAGAAACCAAACAAAAAACTGAGGGAAATGTACCTAGTATTAGAAGAGCAGAACTGGTGGTAGACAAGATGCCCAGTTAGAATATTTGAGGGTTTTCCATGCACACAAGGAAGACTTGTCCTACTAACTGGAATGCATGTGACAAAAAGCAACAAGTTGAAATTTTTGGGAAGCATATTTGCTTCATGTTATGGAAAATTTTTCTCATAATCTAAATTGTGGACTAGGAAATGGGTTGTTCAGGAACTTTTGAAGTCTCTATCCTGGGCACTGTTTATGTATTGATGCCAGATAATTACAGAGAAGATGTTGGAAAAGGGAAACTAATGACTGGCATCAAGCTGTTGTATTACTCTCTGCAGCTCTGAGTCCTTCAAATCTACCAAGGCGGCAGCCTCTGTGTGGTGCACTACTTAAAAGTACTTTTCCTTCAATCCTCAGACTCTTAGTCCTTCTACTTTTGAATTTGTTAGCCTCAAAAGTTGTCATTTTATCTTTAAATTTTTTTTTTTTTTTTTTTTTTTTTAGGTTTTTTGAGACAGGGTCTCGCTTTTGTGGTTCAGGCTGGCCCTGAGCTCAGCCTCAAACTCACATCACAATCCTCCTGCCTCTGCCTCCCGAGTGCTGGGATTACAGGGGTGAGCCACCACGCCCGGCACTTTGGTATGTGGTACTGGTTGCTGCTGGGTGTGGGTCTCGACACCCAGTATTGTTATGTGGTTACCCGGGAATCGAACCCGGGCCCTTGCGCCTGCAAGACAGGCACCGGAACCAGTGAGCTAACTCCCCGGCCCCCTTATCTTTAAATTTTAATTATTTTTATTAGGTGCATTCTTTAACTCATTGTCTTTGAGAATTTGATCACTTGAGAATTTAAATGTATGTTAAATATAATTCATTGTCCATTTCAGGTAAGAGACACTGGCACAAAATTCACAATTCATTTAGAAATGGTGGATTTTTGCAGGTTTAGGAAAGGCAGATTAATCATTTTTCACAGATGGCCTGTACCTTGTCCTATTTTTTACAATATTCTGTGATGTATTTTATTTATAATATCATTAACATAGAAGGGTTAGTGTTCCTCTAGCTATTCTATATTAGGAAATTTGACACAAAAGTTTACATTCATTTTTGATAAAGCATAATACATTTTTGATAAATGAACCAAGAAGCATAATATCTTGGGACTTATATTGGGTTTATATCCAAGATCTTTATTCTTTTAAGCCTAGTAAGTGATCAGTCCAACTATTTATTGAATTTCCTCCCTAAACAAGGCACTGTAGAGGATTCCATTACAAGGAAAAACTCATAGGAAATTTATATTTTAATAACTGAGATTTATGAGTAAAATTTGAAAAATGCATATATTTAGTCTCCTTTAAATGTCCTTTTCCTTGTACATTTTATAGAAAGTAGCAATATGGAGTATTTTGAAGGATTATGAAAACCTGGAAGAGTTAGTCATAATGGTGTTTGGCATTTGTTATCTTTTCTGTTTTTCTTCTTTTTAGAGTAATGAAAGCAAATATATCTATCATGGAGCCAATTTGCCAAAGAGTTATTTTGGAAGCAACATTGCATATATTCATGATGTGCATTTCACAGTAAATGGTTTCAGTGAGCTTGAGTTTATGGCTACATCTCCATTATCTGATACCTGTCAAACAGCAGAGAAAGGTGCTTAAGTTCAATCTCTAATCACAGATTGAGAAGAGATTTGTTTTCTTTTTTGTATGGAACTGTCATTCATTGGTCAGCCAACTAGCTCAGATTTGACAGAAGATAAAGCTCATTTTACTGAGTGAAGTTTCCCATTTCTATCTTACTAAAAGAATAATGAAAGTTGTACATTCAAAATGTTTGTGCCATTACTAAACAAATATCAGGTTTCCTTCTGTTTAAAAGGGGATAAATGTAATAAGACATTTACTTTTGCCACTGTTGCACTTTATTGCAGAATAAAACAGAAACAACACTAGCACTAATTGGTTACATCCACTTAGGAGATTTTGTAATTGGTGAGCCTTCAAATGAAGTTGTGTTGATCTTATGAAGGTACACCAAACTATCAAATTCAGATTAAACATAAATAAAGTACCACCATGATTGGCCAAAAATCATACAACTTTGTTTTCCTCAGAACTGTAAATTCAATAATTGAAACCTATTTCCCTGGCAACCAATGGTGAGGTTAGGGGACACTGCTTAAACTAACTCAATTTCAGAGCAATGCTGAATAGCTGAAGTCTAATCATGAGAGCCATTCAGGACTATGTAGCGTCTCAGGTCAGGACGATATGTAAGAAGCTGCAGCCCTTCGGATACCATATGCACATCCAATGCAGGACACGAACTTGGTTGTTCATGCAGTTAAAATATCATTCAATATTAAGAACTGGGTTTTTTAACAGGGAAATATGGATTTTAAGCATCAGAAAAATCAGTACTGTGTAGCTAGCTTAGTAAGAACATTTAGTTCAGAAATTCTTCTGTTGGCTCAGTTTTAACCAACTCACATAAGTGCGCACACACTACTATATTTGGACCATGGTGAGTGGGCCTTTAATTTTTTAAATTTCAGATTTATTGATGAATGATTGACAAATCAAAGTTTCATGTATTTACAGTGAGCATGCAATGATTTAATATGTAGGGGGTAAACAAAAATATGGAGTGTGTTTAAATAAAAATATTCATTGCAGTAAAAGACATATTATTGTTAATCCCCCTCAAAACATTCTTCTTTGCTTTGAAAACACTTCTCTTCTTGTCACTTTCTGAAGCAGTTCTGGAAAGTCTTCCCTCATGAATGTGTTTAACAAGTGTGATAAAAAATACAATGAATGTTGCTGCCAAGTGCTATTAACCAGAAAGGTGAGCTCATGAAGTCATTGGATGTGTCCTTGCTCACTCAATTCCCTATTCTTCTACTGTGTGACTTCTGACTCTTTCCCCAAATCAAGTAGTGATCATGAAAGGTAAATATTTGATGACTCAGGACATCAAGGCAGCCAAGAATGTGCAAATAAAGACACTTACAAAGCTAAATTTCTGATAAAATTGATATTCTGTTGTGTTAAAAATTCTCTACTCTAAGGCTGGGGATTTAGATCAGTGGTTCTGGCATCTGCTTTGCAAGTACAAGGTCCTCAGTTCAATCCCCTAATAACCACATACCACAATGCCAGGTGTGGTGACTCACGCCCATCAGCAGTCAGAACCACTACCACAGCACCAGGCATGGGGACTCACACCTGTAATCCTGGCACTTGAAAGGCACAGGCAGGAAGATTACTGTGAATTCAAGGCTTGCCTGGGCTACACAGTGAGCTCAGGGCCAGTGCGAACTACAAATCGAGATCCTGTCTCCAAACAACAACAACAAAAACAAAAAACCCTTTAATATAATGCAATTTAAATATCTCACTGAAAAATACTTTCCTAACCCAATCAATGGTTTCTAGATATATATTGGTCACTAAAAGCTCATGCCAGGACTGGGAATTTAGCTCAGTGGTTCCGGTGCCTGTCTTGCCAGTGCAAGGACCTGGGTTTGATCCCTGGTTAACCACATACAATACTGGGCATGGAGACTCACATCCAGCAGCAACCAGTACCACATACCACAGTGCTGGCTGTGGTGGCTCATGCCTGTAATCCCAGCACTTGGGAGGCAGAGGCAGGAGGATTGCTGTGATGTGAGTTGGAGGCTGAGCTCAGGGCCAGCCTGAACTACAAAGTGAGACCCTGTCTCATAAATAAGTAAATAATAAATAAATAAATAAAATAAAAGCCCATGACAAGACTTTCTCTTTTATCTTTTTATCAGACAATATAATCAAGTTGTTTTTCAGCAGATTAATGTAAAAACAACTACAATCACAAGGAAAGACAAGCAAGAAACTGTCATGTAGAAATATATTTTGAAATAAACTACCTGAAGAGATTTAAAAATCCAGGAAAGATTCATTGGCTCTATTAATAGGTGATTTGTTAAACCAAGGACAAAAATAAGTGGAAATGCAATCCAGTTTCATAAACAAGAAGAAAAATAGGACTAAACCAAGGGAGTATTGAAGTGTGTTAACCCTTCCTTGCTAATGTTGCCAGGCAATGGCATAGAAAATTATGAATCACTAAAGGAAATAAACTCAGTGAGGCAGAGGCATTCAGAGCCCTTAGTTCCCTCTCTTCCTGGGACTGAATGCATAGCTACATATGGGGAGACATGTATATCACATTGCAGCCTCCCCTCTTTTCATTATCTAGATCTTCCTTATTTTAGATATTATACTGCAAAGCCACATCAAAAATGGCTGAGTAACACCAAGTCAAAAGTGATCTTGAGGTCAATATTTTATCATCTATTTATTTAATGTAATTAAGTTGGAATTTAATTAATGCTTTATAAGCAAAAATACACCTAAGATCAATGACAAAGTTGTTTTAATTTCATACACCAAATAAAATGAAAAAAAATGATAATGTCCTGGTGAAAAAATACACGAATGTGTCACACAGTGAAGGAATTAGGAATTTCCATCTTCAACCCTTATGTTTGCTAAGTATATAAATTTAGACATAATATTTAATTTCTCTGAGGCTCTGTGAAGATCAAATATCTTTAGACGGGCTTATAAAAGAGGCAAAATAAATTGGTGTTAACTATATTTCTGAGTTTGAGTCAGGAAATGTCCTATAGCCTGATTTCTCTCACAGTGCATTTTAGACTGAACTTTAAAATTTTACATAACATGACAGTTTTCTTATGTATGGGTACCAAAATGTTTATACTCCCCTTTGTGTAAGAATGTTAGTAATATACAATTATAAATGTTTAATTTAGAGTTCAGGTTCAGGTTCTTGATAATTCAGGTATCAATTATTTGTGAGATTTTAGATAATTCAACTGGTCAACATGAGCACTGCACAACTGATGGCACATGTGGTGAGTAGGTTAGTGCACACGAGTGATACACCTAACGTAATACACAACCAGGAAATTCATGTTTTCTCTGTGGTTTCTGTAGGCCATTAGATACAAGAAACCAATAGGAAGAAGTCATTATTATTGGTTGAGGCATTTGAGGACCAGTCTGGCTAAATTGAACACAAAATTATCAGTTTCAAGTACCTCACTCATATTAATTTATTAGGATAACCAGAGATGTGCTAAAATTAAATAGGAATCTTGACTAAAATTAGGCCTTGGAATTGGTTTTGAGAGAATATATTGACAGATTTCACAGTGTCTAAAGGAATCAAAAGGCTAATAATTTTTATTGATTTTTCTGTGTATTACAATATTCTTATAATTCTTTTAACTATTATCATGGAGCCTTCTACTTATTTTCATGTACTTACCTTTCCGTGGTTAAAAATTCCTGATCTAGTGACTCAATATTACCAGAAATCTCTTTACCAATATAAAAGTCATAGCACTTAAATATAAGTTCTGGTTGGTAAATTACAGATTATCCACTTTTTACAAAAGGTAGTTGGCACATATTCTTGATCCACTTCTCAGTCTTTGCTTCATTCTCCTTGGCTGTACAGATTTTGTAAGTGTTCTTGTAGCAAAACACTGTGATCTATGTTCATAATACCAGGAGGAAACACTCTTGGAGACACTGGCTTAGAAAAAGACTTTATGAACAAAACTTCTGTAGCATGAGAACAAGCAGAAGGAATTAACAAGTGGAATCATCCTATTAGAAAGCTTCTGAGCAGCAAAAGAAACCATCAGCAGAGTGAAAAGACAACCAAGAATTTGTGAAAAACAATTTACCAGCTGTTTCTCAGACAAAAGGGCTACTTAGACTATATAAAGAGCTTTAAAAATCAGCCACCCCCAAATTTAAAGACCTAATTCAAAAATGGGCATCTGAAATGAATAGACACTTTTCAGAGAAAGAAGTAGAAGCAAATAAAAAGCATATGAAGAAATGTTCAACATCACTGGTCATTTGAGAGACAAGGGTGAAAACAACACTATTTCATCTCACTCCACAAAGAATGGCTGCTGTCTTGAAATTAACCAGCAATAAATGTTGGTGAGGCTGTGAAGGGAAAAGAACCCTTCTCCACTGATAGTGGGAATGATGTAGACTGGTGCAATCACTATGGGGATCAGTGTAGAGATTTTTCAAAAAACAAGGATTAAAGGTCTCACTTGACTCTGCTATTCCCCTGCTAGGAATATGCATGAAAGACTTAAAAAATTCCTCAGACAAAGCGTTACTATCTAGAATATATAAGCTCAAAAACATCAGCCCACCCAAATTTAAAGACCCAATTAAAAAATGGGCATCTGAAATGAAAAGATATTTTTCAGAGGAAGAAGTAAGAGCAGCTAAGAAGCATATGAAAAAATGCTCAACATCATTAGTTATTCAAGAGATGCAGATGAAAACAACACTGAGATTTCATTTCACTCCACATAGCATGGCTACCATTTCAGAATTAGCCAGCAGAAAATGGTGAGGCTGCAGAGAAGAAGGAACCCTTCTCCACTCTTGGTGGGACTGTAGGCTCGTACAACCCCTGTGGAGATCAGTTTGGAGATTCCTCAAAAAGCTAGGATTGGAAGTCCCATTTGACCTGGCCATTGCCCTGCTAGGTATATACACAAAAGAATTAAAAGGCTTACATCACAGTGACATAGGTGCACCCATGTTTATAGCAGTTCAGTTTGTGATTGCTACATGTTGGAAACAACCCAAGTGTCCATCAACTGGAGATTAGATAAGAAAGCTGTGGTTCTTCTACAGAATGGAGTATTACTCTGCCATAAACAATGATAAGTTTGAATCATTTCTACTTAAATGGACATACCTTGAGGATATCCTCACAAGTGAAATAAATGGGACACAGATAGGTAAATATCGCATCTTTTCTCTGGTATGAGAAAATAAAGATGTAAATGAATCCTAGAATTGTATGTTATATGTTGTGAAATAGAAAATACTCAAAGTGAAATAGGGTGAAGGGGGAAAATAATAAGATTATAACAAAAAAGAAAGGAAACAAATTTTATGTATATAGGGGGGTGGTAGGGTGGGTAGGGCTCTGGGAAAAAATGAGAATTAAGTTGTGTCTTATCCTGGTACAAATCCCCATTATAGAGTGCAATCATGATGCGTATATGTAATGTATCAATAAAGATTTCAATTAAAAAAGACTTAAAAGAATCATATCGTAGCTACCTATGTGCATGCATGTCCATAGCAACTCAGTTTGTGATATCTAAATCTTGGAAAAAACCCAAATGCCCATCAATTGGAGACTGGATATAGAAGATGTGATTTTTATATAAGATGGAATATTACTCTGCCATAAAGAATTAGAAGTTTGAGTCATTTATACTCAAATGATTGTACCTCAAAGACACTCATAAGTGAAATAAATGGGTCATGGATGTATAAATACTGTATATTTTCTCTAGTATGAGAAATTAAAGATATAAATGAGTTCTAGAGTATATGATAGATATTGTGAAATATAAAATATTCAAAGGCTAAAGGGGAGAAGGATAAATAACCTGGGAAAAGGAAAAATGCAATAATGGAAAAAGGAAACCAAGCTTATGTTTATGGAGGTGGAGAATTGTAGGAGGGGCAGGGGAATGGGAAAAAAATGGGAATTAAGTCATGCTATATATTGGTACAAATTCTCAAAGTCAATTGTGATTATGATGTGTATGTCAAATGTACCAATAAAATCAATCAATAAAAGAAAAGGACACCGTGTGAGCTCAAACAATGAAGGCAACTCTACCCCAAGGCCATCCTGGCTGCATCCCTCATCACTTCTCTTCTCTCAGGGCAGCTCCACTTCCAATTTGCAGCTTTCCTCGGACAGCTCATATTCCTAGAATGCTCACATTTCTGGAGTTCCCACTGCGTTTCTGGCTTTATTCTCACAGCTTCATAAGCTTCCTTCTCCAGGGCACCATCTGGCCTCCCAGGCTTCCTCCTAAAATCTGTGTGCAACATTTTCTGATGCCACAACTCTTGCATTCTGTGTAGCTGTAAATTTATTATACCTGGATGATACCACAGTTGGATTCTGGCTTAAGTCACAGCCAGGCCCCCGTAGATCATGCTTACTACTTACTCATTGTTTTTATTCAGACACACCTGTATCTTAGAGGAGGGTTATTTGGTCTCTCATGCTTACCGTCCATACTTGTTTGGCTCCAAGGCAAAATGGCATTGCAGAGGGGTGTGACTGAAGAAAAGCTGCTCATATCATGGAAGCCAAGAAGCAGAAAGCAAAGGAGAAGCCAGGAAGAAGAGTGCAGCCTTTCAGTTCATCCTCCGGTCAGGTGCCTGTTGCACACTGACAAGCAATCATTTTGCAAAAACCCAACCTCTAAGCACATGAGGCTTTCCAGATGAACATTCCAGATCCAAACCACAATAGCATCTTTCACTTATTTTGTGTTTTCTTTTTGTATTTTTCAGTGTATTAGAGATAATGGTTGGTTCTTTTGGTTCATAATTATTCTCTAATAATATACATTTGCTTTTATTAACTTTCTTCTGAGAAAGACCTTGACCATGTTGTATATATTTCTATCCTCTAGTATCTTCTTATATGTGATATATCTCCTGCAGTTTCATCTTCAACCACTATGACTATATGAAATGGAATATTCTAGAAATATATATCATCCAGCTTAGATAACTTTTATTACAGTTTATCCTTTTCTATTATACTAATATAATTATTGTTACTCTCTTACCTACTTTACAAATTATATTTTATTCTGGGTGTGTTTGGATAGGAAAAAGCACAGTGCCATGTATTCAGGATTTAGTACTATCTGTAGTTTGAAGCATCCAATGAGGATCCTGGAATGTATACCCTGAGGATAGTAAGAGAGTACTTTACTTAACTGTCTTATGTTCTAAGTGAATTTTATTTTACTTCTCTTTGAACTAAGATGACTGTAACAGTTAAGTCACAATTTGGATTGCCACTTTTTCTGTGATGTGACCGGGCTTTTTACATTGCTGCTGGTAACATAGTGAGAGCTCATTGGCCTTCTTCCTGCATTTTCTGACCTTTTATCACCATTTCATATTTCCATCCCTTCACTGACTGCTTCCTATTCTTCTGTTTCATGATATATTTCTGTTTTTATGTTTATCTATTACTCAATATTCTACTTTTTGTTAACCTCCTTTAAGTTTTAATTTTGTAATTATACATGTCTCTAAGTCACTGATTATGAGTTTTTTTCTTGTGCAGAACAAGTTTTTGATTTGCTTTTGGGTTTTCTTATCACATGGCACTATTCCTTGTACATAAAAAGTACTTGGTAAATGTCCAGGGCTGAATAAATATGATTTAAACAGCAGAGAATGGGGAGGGGTACAAAATAAGTTGAGCTGACCCAGAAATTCAGCAGAGAAAATATTAGCTTAATAAGTGGGTCACAGTTACAGAAGGCAATCGATGCCAAATTGGAACTGGAATTCAGAAGACTTCAAAAATGCTTTCAGAAAGATGGATGGTATTCCAAGCCACAAACAGAGTGACAAATGAGCTGGATGATAGCAATGACACAATGAAGGAAGCCCATGCTTCTTCTCTCAGAGAAAAGAAATGAGGCAAATATACACTCTGAAAACTGATTACCAACTATGTCTCCAAGAGTCACGGGCCAAATGTGAGGAAAACTAAATAGGATGTAACTTTGATCAAACAGTGAGGTATAATTTGTCCTGAATGCTCCATATCATTATATATTAATTACTACAAAAATGCTGGTGATAGTCAACCTAGAGCAAAAGAAATAGAATCTTAATATTTTAGTTAGCTCTCCATAGAGTATAAAGTCAATGCATTTGCTATTTACTAGATTTCAACTTCTTTTTTAAATTGAAATCTTTATCGGTACATTACATATACAGATTATGATTGCACTCCACAATGAGAATTTGTACCAGTGTATGACACAACTTAATTCTCATTTTTTCCCATAGCCCTACCCTCCCTACCACCCCCACCCCCATATACATAAACTTCGTTTCCTTTCTTTTTTGTTATAATCTCATTATTTTTCCCCTTTCACTCTATTTTGCTTTGAGTATTTTCTGTTTCACAATATATAACATACATTCTAGAACTCATTTACATCTATATTTTCTCATACCAAAGAAAATATTCAATATTTACATTTCTGTGACCTATTTATTAATGATCACTATCTTTTAGTACAGGGAAAAATCCAGGAGAAAGAAATAACAATTTTAAATATCTATGCACCGAATTCTAATGCACCCAACTATATAAAAAAAACATTAATGGACATGAAAAATCAGATAAACTCCAATACATTAATGGTAGGGGACCTCAATACCCCACTGTCACAAAAAGATGGATTGACTGGACAAAAAGTCAGTAAGGAAATACTTGAGCTAAACCAGACTCTTCAGCAAATGGACTTAATAGATGCCTACAGAGTATTTCACCCCACAAAGTCAGAATTTATATTCTTTTTTTAAAAAAGTTTTTTGAGACAGGGTCTCGCTTTGTAGTTCAGGTTGGCCCTGAGCTCAGCCTCCAACTCACATCACAGCAATCCTCCTGCCTCTGCCTCCCAAGTGCTGGGATTATAGGTGTGAGCCACTACACCCGACACTGTGGTATGTGGTACTGATGGCTGCTGGGGTGAGTCTCCACGCCCAGTATTATTATGTTGTTACCAGGGATTGAACCTGGGTCCTTGTACTTGCAAGAGATGTGCCAGAACCACTGAGCTAAATCCCCAGCCCAGAATTTACATTCTTCTCAGCTGCTCATGGATCATTCTCCAAAACAGACCATGTGCTGGTTCATAGATTTCAACTCTTATTGATATAAGATTATTGATTAAATAATATGATTATTTAATTAAGGTTATATAATAGAATCAAAGTGTAATGAACCTTACAATATAGAGGTAGAGATGTTACTGATAGGAGGTGATGTGAAAGGGAGAGATATAATGTGTTTGGGTAGGCAAGGATTCAAAAGAAGAGAATCAAATTACTAAGCTTACTGGAGTAAAATACAGGCCAAGTTTCTCATTCACTAGAGTTCCTGTCTTAGACCTTTTAGGGTATTATAACAAAAGATCATTATGAGGTAGCTTGACCCCCCAAATTTGTGTCCCACAGTTCTGGAGGATGAGGATGCCAACATCAAAGCAGATTTGGTTTGGTGATGGCCCACTTCCCCAAGATTGTGCTTTCCCTGTGCCCATGCATGGCAGAAGGGGTGAGCCAGCTTTCTGTCATCTTTTGTAGAAGGGCACTAATCCAGCTCCTGAAGATCCCCTCCCGAAGGTTTTATCACCATCATTTGGGGGATTAAAATTCAGTATATGAATATCGGTATGCATAGCAGTAACTCAGATCAAGAATAAAAAATAATAAAATATATTTTTCTTTTTCCAAGGGATCTTAATAAATAGTGCATCTCTGTCTTGGTTGACTTCCTAAGAAACTGAGAAAAATGAACAGCACAATGGGAAGAGAGAGCTACAGAGAAATGGAGAACTTGCAAAATAGAAGGTTAGGATTAGGATGGCCTTGCCTAGTTTGTTTTGCTCAGTTTTACCACTCAGACATCTTCCTTCACCTCCTTTGGCTTGGGGTAAATACAGAGAATGAGAAAGGCTAAGAGATCCACAGGGAGGATGGCATCTTGTCTTCTCATCATTGCTGCTGTTGTCTACTTCAGTGAAAAGGAACATAGAGGTGGAAAGGTGGAGTTGGCATAAGTGAATTTAACTTTCATTCTTCATTAGGGATTTTGGTGTATGTTATCTAAAATCAATAAAACAAATCAGCAAATTTTCTTTTTCAGTAGAACTACAAAATGAGACAAATTTGGGTTATTTTGAGGAAATGGAAGTACAGGATATGTAGGAGATTATTGTTTCATTATCAGCTCAACTATTTGCTTTTTCTTAGCCCTATGAATCCATCATTCTAATTATAAGAATAAAGATGAAATAATGCATGGGTTCTTATAACTAAAGTTCAAATTAACATTTTCCCATAATGGCTGTTATCAGGATTAATAATCTAATTAAAATCTAATCAATTTTCTGATGATCAAAGCTTACTTGCTTTCTGGGCCAAGGAGTTAGCTCAGTGGTTCCAGTGCCTGTCTTGCAAGCACAAGGACCCGGGTTCGATTCCCTGGTAACTACATACCATACTGGGCGTGGAGACTCATGCCCAGCAGCAACCAGTACCACATACCATAGTGCTGGGTGTGGTGGCTCACGTCTGTAATCCCAGCACTCGGGAGGCAGAGGCAGGAGGATTGCTGTGATGTGACTTTGAGGCTGAGCTCAGGGCCAGCCTGAACTGCAAAGTGAGACCCTGTCTCAAAAAAATCCTAAAACAAAACAAAACAAAACAAAACAAAACAAAAGCACAAAACAACAACAACAACAACAACAAAAAGCTTACCTGCTTTCTCATTACCTCCACTCCAAGGTTAAATACAGACACATAGTACTTTGTTGTTAATAATAATAAAATAATAATTAGTACTGCTGTAAAAGTGAAAGAAGAGATCACTAACATTTGTTGTGTGTGACATGACATGCTGCGTGAAAAAATATTCCTGTGGTGTCGTTAATCTCCACACTCAGCTGAGTCACCTGGGTGACAGATTCTTCTGTGATGGTGCAGAGCTCAGTCTCGTCAAACACCCAGACCAGATCTTAAACCCCTCACTTCACAGGCCACATTCCATCTGCACAATGTGATTATTGGTAGAAATATTTTCAGGTGGAGAATGACTCAATTCAACTAAATACTTTATGTAAAAAATCAGGTTTATTGGGACATTTTCAGTATACATATAGTCACATTCATCATTGAGAATTTGTACTTGTACATGATACATCTCGATTCTTATTTTTCCCTACTTTTCACCCTGCATTTTCCCATTACATAGCTCCACTGGGTTATAATTACCCATTATGAAGCTCACTTCTCCACTTTTAGTGTATATGGAAATCTGCTGTGTCACAGCGGCCTTGTGAGTAGAGTCCATATTCCAGGGATTAGGAGCTGGCTGAGAGGATGTTTGGTCTAGTTGGGCAAACTGGAGAATAATTGGATGAGAACAACTACCAAAATATAATTCAAATGTAATTGTAATTAGAATAAAATATAGAAATTATTGTCAATGCTATAGTGAAATTGCAAAACACTGCAGATCCTATTAGATTTGAATGAGTAACAAGGTTGCAGTTTACATTTCTAATTAGAAGTCGTCTATCTTTTTAAAAGAAGCAATAAATAAATTTCAGAATTTAAGTAAAGGACTAATATGAGTCATAAAATTATCCAAAGGGAAGCACCAGTAATGAATATGAATATCATTTCCATTCAATGACAATTATATTAAAATTTCCTTTATATTTCCCCATTGGCACAAAGATTCACAAATTAGAATAATATCTTATGCAATTACTGTGTACACAAAGAGACTCTTGGCACAAATTTATTCAAGAAAAAGGGAAATGAATTCCTTAGATGATTTCAAAATGCTCACTACACTGTGTGGACATCCTGGAGGTAGAGTGGTACCCTGGGTTCGCTAATTTAACTCGTTTCACGATTCTAGGGGAGGTGGCTGTGGCTGTGTTCATTGCCTGAAGCAGGAGTTGGTGAACAGAAGCCAAACTTTGCTGAATGCTCTATTTGTGAACTGAATTGTTTAACTGAAGCATTCGTGAATCAAGACACCATTTGATATATTTACTAGTTAGCATTAAACAGTTGGTTTGACTGCAATTCAATCACTGGTAGCATCCTCATTTGGGAACTGATCTCAAATAATATCACATTAGCCTCAGAAACTACTTTTAAAGAAATCTGAGTCAGTATGGGGAGTTAGATGGGGCTTGGTGTCATGAGATGTATCCCTGTCTTGTCAGGTGACCAAATGTTTACCATTTTAGTGATTTTGATTTGAAGTAAATAATGTCTTATTGAAAGGGACAGATAATTATCCAAGAGGCAATATGTCTGGGATTTTTTCAGTATTTAAATGATACCAAGGCCTTACTCTACACAAATGGCACATAATAGCCAAATGAAGATAGTATAAAATTAAATGACTTAACAAGTTAATATCAGTAAGAAACAGTCATTTTCTGCATGCCATACTTTGCATCACATATTTCATCTTATCCAGTCATTGGTGTATCACATGAATAATACATCTTCCAACCTACTCATGGGGAAAGCAAGGCTCTGCCTGATGGGTAAACATCCCAAAAGCCACATAACAAGTATGTTATGGAGCTGAGTGGTAAGGAAATATGCCAGCCTTGGAGCTCAAATGTCTAATCTCTGTGATATATTCTTTGCGTGAATCCTATAGGACTATTAAGACTCTATTTCTTATTTTCTAATTTAAGGTATATGATAGTTCTATGCAAAAGTTACCAATGTTCTGGGAGTATGTTTGACAGTGCTCTGTCTCCCTCTTGTCAAGAAATCTATTCCTTAAAATGTGCTTGGATTGTGAAAATTTGTGCCCAGATAGAGAGTGCATGGAGACTCATTTCCCACCCTGAGAACATTCTCCCAAGCTCGCCAGTGTACTATTTATACTTTGCCAAAGTCGAGGAGTTGAAGCTTGGTGTCGTGAAATGTATCTCTGTCTCAGCAGGTGACCATATGTTCTCGTGTCACCTTCCTAGTTCAAGTATCACACAAGCCTTGGAAAACCTCACAACCATTGCTAGGCCAGGTGGAAGAAGAGAGACAAATTTTCCTGAGAGCGAAGCCTCGATCCAGCAGGGCCCTGCTCCCCCAACCCAGTTCCCTCCACACTCTTTCCCTTTGATGTTCAAGCCTGGTAAATGCCTCTTCCTCTGGATTGTTTTGTGGATTAAAGGAGAACATCTGTAAGGTGATTACTCCAGTGCCTGACACCTCAGGACTCAGGAACTGTGAGCCAGGGTGGTAAGTAAACACACGCCCTTCACCAGCTGCTTTCATACACTCTCCTCTGGTCCTGACTGCAGCTCCGTGAGGTAGGCATTTTCCTCCCAGTGTTTCAGATGAGGAACTTGATGCTCAGTGAGTCTAGGAATTTAATCTAGCACACTTGATCTGAAAAGCACAATCTTCAACAACATGTCCCGACTTTAATGCACACCCCAAGGCTGTCAAAGGGGCACGAGTCCTCCTCTTCTGGCGCAGCTCACGTTTATGCCATGCTCCGTCATGCTTCCTCAGCTCTTCTCTCCCACACAACAGTCATTGTTTTCTCCATCCACATGTGGACTTGGTCCCCTGAAGAATACATCCAAGTTGTCACTTATCTTCACTGCACTCAGCGTGTAACATTGTCCTTTAGTCTCAGGATTACTTGGTATTTTCTACATTTTCAGTGAGTCTCTTCTCTTGTTTGTATTTGACATTTTCTGGTGTCAGTGATGATACCTAGAAGTTTTCTGGTTTCTTCACAGGGACTGATAAGTGACTGACTCTCTGCATCATTCCACATACTTGCCTGTGTGTCTGCTGTGTGCCGCACAGGGCAGACACGTTCTCTGCTCTGCTCTTAAAGTAAAATAGAGGCTATTGAAAGGAAATGTGTGCATCAAATGTACCAATAAAATCAATTTTAAGAAGGAAATGAGCATATACATATTCATATGTTAGAAAAATATAAGACAGTTGAAAGAACTGTATGGTAATTGAGTATGCCCAGCTGGTTGCTGTAATCTTGATAAAAGACAACCTCTAAGGTGGTCACATGGAGATTGACATCTGATTTGCAATGAAGAAATCTGCAGCATATTCATTTTGTAATTTGAATAACCAGTAATCAGAAAGTGATTGATTAGGCATGGAGGAATTAACATTCTCTTCAAAATATAAACAATGTGTAAATTCTTCTTTTTTTTGGCCTCCTGGAGAAATAGAAATTTCGTGGATGTTCTCAAATATTAAACATTTGTTCACAATCATTCAATATCCTGGCTTGAAGATGTCTATTTATGATAAGAAAAGGTGATATCCTAAGCTTAGTCCTTACACACCAGGACTACCTTGTTGAAGAGCATTATGATAACATGAAGGACTCCTCTGTGCTCTCTGAGGGTACAAATTTGTGCATTGCCTAACTATTCACTGTATACTGAATAAAACACTAGGCACTGGGTATAAAAGCATTAACACAGTCCTAATTGTTTCAACTAATTTTGGGGCATTGTGAAATGTAGATTTTATTTCCAAAACCTGAATCTATTGGTTAGTTCTTGGAACTCTTGCTCTCCTGTACATACCATGGAGAAAGAACCACTTTCCTCTTTGACACTGGAATGGATGGTCCACAATGCCACATTCATTTCTCATTTCCCTTGCTCAGTTGGACTGAATCACTATCCAAAGGCCAATTTGTGTTTTAAACAATTTTGGTTCAAATTCTTGTGTAAGGTGTGTCTTCAAATAAGATTATCACTTCTCTGTAGGTCCTTTATAAAGCAGCAATTCATCTGCTCAGTTTGGGGAATAGAAGAGTCTTTCAGGAAATATAGAAGTAATAGACGTTTTGGTTGGTCAGTGATTTGTTTCATGAGAGAAATTGATGTTCATGATGGCTGTTAATTTAAAACATTACATTATCACAAGGGTAACATCTTAAACATTCTGTAATTCAAAGGCTTAAATCATTTTCTTAGAGATGAATAGTTGCCTCATTCCCTTAGAGTTTTGTATATATATATTCAGAATTTCTTTGAAAAATGTAGAGAAAAAGACATCTTGAGATCTCTAGACAAATAGAAGGACCCGTGCATTTATTACTTTTTCTCTAATTATTGCTCCAAATGTAATAGAAGATACAGTGAGTTTTTTTGAGATAAAATTATACAAATAATCTCTTAGCATTTAAACATGCAATGTTTCTCTTTTTAAATAAGAACATAGTTGTATGACTGTACTTTATGATGTACTTGGAAGTTCACAAAATCCTTGTTTTTACGCATGGCCTTTTGCTTCTAGGGAACAACCAAGGATAAATCATTTTCCCATGCATTGCACATCTTGTGTCCTGAGGATTAAATCAGAAGAGTGCAAACTCTCCATTCAAACATCCGTCAGACCAAGTTAAACATTTCACTCCTAAACTAATTAAAAGAAGCTTGTGGGCTGTTGTAACTGCCGTAGTCTGCAAGAGGGTTGCCTGGGAATCTTCTACCTAAAATGTATCCTCTGCTCCCTACCTACTCCCATGTCCTGTCGCTGGACTTTGGGCCTTTGACTTTCCTTTGGGATTTCTTTACTGTCCCACAGTATTATGTTTTAGCAATTACTTTAGATAAAGCCTGATTTATTAATTCCAAGCAGCAGAGATTTATTTACTATGAATGGGTCTTACATTACTGTTGTTCCATACCTCAGTGAGTACTATTTTCTAAATAACTTTGAGATATCAAGCAGCTAACAAAGAGAACTACAGAGCGATAATTAATTATGCTACCCATGGCTTTCTGTGATGAGGCATGTCAGTTGCCTATTAGTGGAAAAGCAGATTGCTAGGTGGTTTCATACATCCTGTTCGCTGCTTGTGATTCAAAAATAGCCATTCTTCTGATTTCTTCTATCCATTCCTCTGCTTTGGAATAGTTCTGCACAGCTCAGAGCCAGTTGAATCCTTTATTTTTTTCTGTTCTCATGCCATATTGTTATACTAACAGATTGTCTTACATTGCACTTATTGATATTTCCCATTATCCTGGTCTCCTCCAAGCAGAAATATGTTCAACATTGAATTTCCACATAGTCTAGGCTTTAACTAGTATTCTATAAATCAACCTGATTCTGTATTGTGGTGCTATTCCTTCTCAGTTATGTAAACAATTTTCTTTCAATGGGACTAAATTATAAAAGAAAAACTTGAGGTAAATCTTATTATAATATTTCTTTCTGCTGTAATAGAAAAGATGAATTCAATATGATTTATAAACTAAAATGTACTTAATAGTGTTTAAAGACAGGAATATATTTTGAAACCAAACATTAATATAAAAGCAATTTTCTCTCTATTAAGAAGAGTTGGAAATACTAAAGTTATTTTAGCCACAGTTCAAATAACTTCAGAAATGCTGGTGCACATAGAATTTGGAGATCTAAAACAGTGACTTCATTATATGTTCATTTGGTGTTTGTATTTCCAATATCTCAAGGCAGCCCAAGCTAAATAATAGAATCTCAGCCCTGAAAGCAACTTCAAGGAGGTTCTTGTAGGCTTCTATGAACACAAGATAAATATGCCACCCAAGGGTGAGACATCATAACAAAATCACAGATATTAGAAAACAATGTTGTGGCATGGCAGATGTAACAGACTAGAAGATGTACAGCTTAGATCTTTCTTCAAGACAGTTTTCTTTGCTCGTCTTCAATATGTGTGGTTTGATGACAGTCTCTAGCTATGAGCCCCTTTGACTTGTTTCTGCCAAAGTTTCTGAACCCAATTCTTACTTTTTTCTTGTTCAGTCTGAGCAACTGACTGAGCAAGGTGGTTGACTAAGTTCATTTTCTATTATAGTATCAGAATACCTGAGCCTAGTTGTTGTTGTTTTTGTTTATTTGTTTTGTTTTGTTTTGTTTAACAAAGGAAAGAGGTTTACTTAGTTTAAAGTTTTGGAAACTGAGAGTCCAAAATCAGGTGGCCTTATCAGATGCAGGCCTTCCTAGGTACAACTCAGGTTACACCTACAGGACAGCAGTGGTGGTATGGTGGCCTAAATATTTCCACTCATCATGGATCATGGGGAGAACAATCCTGGCCCTGAAGTTCCTCACTGGACTGTGCTACTCAGGTTGTCTCTGCCTCATTTCTTTCACTGGTTTACTCCTTAGTTATCTCTGTACATTTTCATAGTGTCTCCATATTCCTCTTTGGAGCAATCAATCTGCAAAAATGTGCATTAATAGAATAGGGCAAAAGATCAAATCCATATACCAAATGTTTGCTGAATGTGGG
This sequence comes from Petromus typicus, assembly GCA_004026965.1. Classification (NCBI taxonomy): domain Eukaryota; kingdom Metazoa; phylum Chordata; class Mammalia; order Rodentia; family Petromuridae; genus Petromus; species Petromus typicus. Next base: position 24,626 of record PVIR01015809.1, read on the forward strand.
CAGCACACAACCTGCCCCAGCCTACGTGCCCTAATTAACATCAATCACAGGGCCCATCTAGCTCTTTCTGTGTGTGTGGGGGGGGGGGCGCTGCTGTAATTGCATCCTGGAAGTGCTTCCTTCCTTATCTTCACTGTGGTTCCTAGAACACCTTATAATAACTTTCTGTATGTAATCTCAAGGGACCAATATCTGTTTGCTAGGATAGTTGCAGTACTGGTTGTGTTTTCAAATATTATCCAGCCCACATGAGTGCAAATATATGGCAAATTTTATATCAACAGACATTTCCTGTGGTCTGTACTGATTACAAAAATACAACAGCACCCCACTCCACGACCCTCTTGGTGTCTCTCCTCCTGCATATAGACAATACACTATACAATTACCATGCAGAATTCAATGTAGATGCCCACCATATAGGCCACTGCTTTTATTTCATGCACTGGTTCATGGAGTTTTCTAGTTTTGCACATGTCTTAGTCCATTTGAGCTACTGTGACAAAACACCACAATCTGAGTAATTTATAACAACAGAAGTTTACCTCTCATAGTCCTGGGGATTGAGAAGCCAAGACTAAGATATTGATAAATTTAGTCTCTCATCAAGCATGCAGTGTCCTTGCTGTGTCTTTACACAGTATAAAGGAATAGGAAGATCTGCGGGGTCTATTTTAGAGACACACTAACGCAGTTCATTAAAGTTCTACTGCCTTGACCTAATAACAACCTACAGGCTTCACTTCCTTGTACCATCATCTTCAGGGTTATGACCTAACCATGCATGTTCTGGAGGTGACACAGATGTTTAGACAGAAGACTCCATCTTCCTGTGCACCCGGAGAACTCATCGTCTGACTGGAAGACTCAACGTGGCATCTTCCTGGGAAAGTTTTTGTTCTGTAAATTATTTCTCTTCTCTGCCACACTATATCTGGTTTATGCTTTTAGCTTTATAATTGCCATATAAAAATAGGAAACTAAGGGGAGACGACAGTCTTGGAAGTGGAATATGGTAACTATTTTTTTTTTTTTTTTAGTATCTTCAATTTTAAAAGGCATCTAAGTACATATGTTCAGAAAGCAGTTGGAAATTACGGTTTCAATATACAGATTTGAGTACCAATACTCGTTAGCACTTGAAGAAAATTATAGAAAGCATAATTGAAACTTAATCCATGGTGAGATATAAGTTGGATGAAGTAAATTATAAATAGATTCTGCACAGTAAAATGATGAGATAGACTGTAAGTTGGATATACCTACCTCTGCTACTTGAATTCAGTAACTGGTTGCTTGGAAACAGGAATTATGGGTGACCTAAGTAGGTTACACTTCTTAGAGATGATTTTTTAAAAATTATGTCTTTGTGATTAACTTGCTTTATTGTACCTATTAATGGAGTTCAGTATGATATTTTGACATATGCGCACAGGCCAAATCCAACCTGTATTTACCTCCCCCCTTTCCCAACCAGTAGTAATCTTTATTCTTATTGCTTGATTTTGATCTCTGCATATGCGAAAGAACATGCTGTACTCTTTTTGTATCTGACTTATTTCACATGATTTCAGTAATTCAGAGTTCCAAGTTATTTGATGAGGGGATTGTGTGCATCTTGAGATCATAATGTTAAGTGAAATAAATCAGACACACTATCTTAAATATCACATGGTTTCTCTTATAAGTGAAACCCAAGCTATATAGAGCAAAAGAAAACATAGATAATGGGAAGTAGAGAGATAGATTTTCCTAGGACAGAACAGAGCTATAGAGAGGGAAGCTAAAAGGAGGGAAAAGGGATAAAAAAGGAGTTAAGAGTGTTGTGTTCATGCAACAACTCTTCACAAATGATGTAAACATTAAAGAATGTAAATGTTATATACTACAAAAAATGTACTAATAGCACTTTTAAAAATATCCCCAAATCATAAACGATTTCAGGGGGAAAAGATCTAAAGGAAAAATGTTATGATTATGAATTAACCAAAAAAGTTGAAAGGAGGCAAATACTCATTCTATCTGCATAAATTCATGAGGAAAATGCTTTTACTCTTTCTTCTGATCTTTAAATTTGATCCTTCTTATAGTTTGTCAAAGTGTAATACATGCACCCATTCAAATTGTCAAATGACATGCACCCATTCAAATTGTGCAACTTCATAAGTTTTGATGTGTCCCACATGCCTGTGGAATCACTGTTGTAATACAAATACTGTGTACCTTTTTCACTCCAAATTGTCCTCACACTTATTTGTTGTCTATTTGTCACTTTTACCCACCACTCTCATGAAACTACCAGTCCAATCACTGATGCCAAAATAGATTAATTTACATTTTTAGAATATTACACCGATGGAACAATACTGCATATCTTTAAAAATATTGCTCATTTCATTCAATATATTTTTATATTTATTGATGTTGAATAATGTGTCAAGAGTTTATTTCTTTAAATTTTGAATAGTAGTCCTTTGACACACTACAATTTTTTTTTTTAACCAGTTGATCTATTAAGGTACCTTTAAATTGCTTCTAGGTTTCACTTATTTCAAATAAAGTGGCTATGAACATTCACATATTAATATTCATTTCTACATCATTAGTTTTATCTCTCTTACATGTATATTTACAAGTAAAATGTTGCCTTTCTTACTTTATAAGAAACCAACAAATATTTTCTGAAGTGCTTGCATTATATTTTATTCCTAACAGTACTGTATAATTATTCTAGCGCTACATATTTTGACCTATGGTCTTTTTAATTCTAGAGGAAATGTAGTAATATTTATTTAATTTATGATCTTAATTCATATTTCTTTCAGGACTAATGATGTTGAGGATATTTTCATCTGCCATTTTTCCATCTACATATTTTTTCTTGTGAAATGTCTGCTCACACATTTTACTCATTTTTACTCAACTATTTTTCATTGTGGTAGGAGACATAAATGTTCTAGCTGCCTTTTCTTTTTCAGATTTGTGAATTGGAAACACCTCTTCTGCTCTTTAGCTTTTCATTTACTGTCTTAATGATGTCTTTCAAAAAGAAGAAATTTTTAGCATTGATAAAGTCCAGTTTTTCAATTTTGTGAATCCTGTCTTTGGACTCATAACTCAGACATCTTTGCTCAAATATGAGTCATAAACATTTTCTTTTACAAGTTCTGTAGTTTAGTTTTATCCTTCTAGGATACATCTTGAGATAACTTTTGTATGAGTAGAATATAAGTCAAGATTCATTATCTTGCTTTAAATAATACTATTTTATAACAATTATTTTTGTTGAAAGTACACCTTTCCCTCATTGAATTGTACTTTTTCCCCCTTTTTTGAGTTTATTGGTACATTTTTGATATTCATTATGGTAGCATTCAGCATGGAGAAGAATGATCTTTTTTTTGGTTCTTGTTTTTTTCCATTCCCTTGCCTTTCCTGCAGCCCCATCTTCTCTAAGCATGAGCTTTGCTTCTATTTTTTATTTTACCATCAAATTTTTCTTTCCCTTCTTTACTTGTGTTAGTACTTTTGTTAATAGTATCTTGATTATGTATGTGTAGTTCTTTTCCTGGATTTTTACTGATCCCTTTATCTTTTTGTTAATACCATATTATCTTCACTATTATAATTTTATAAGTTTCGATCATTATGTGCTGTATATCTTCTAACTTTTTTCTTTTGTAAAATTGTCTTGACTATGCTATGTCCTTCACATCTTCATGTAAATATTGAATTAGATTGCAGATTTTTACATTAGAGTTTTTTCTTATGGGTATTTCATTGAATCTAAAAACTAGTTCGGAGAAAACTGACTTCTTATACATAAACACAATATTTCTTTATTTCAGACTTAATTTCCTTCAGAAATTTTTATACTTTTAAGTATGTAGGCTTCAAAACTTCTATAAATATTTTGCCAACTTAATAATTTGGTGATAATGTAAACAGTAATATTTTAAAACTTTATATTTAATTATTCAAATTATTCACTCAGTTTATGAAAGGAAAATTTATTTTGCATGTTTGATTTCATGGTCATCTTGCTAAGTTCACAGATTAGACCTAGCAACATTTTAACAATTTTTTAAAACACTCTAGTTAGACAGTTTTACATCTACGACTAAAGCCTACATTACTTGTTCTTTTTGCCACCTGAAAAATCTTTATTCATTTTTTTTCCTTCAGGTCTTATTGTGCAACACAGAATGTAAGTGCTGGCAGTGGGCATCTCTATCTTGTTCACAACCTGCAGGGAAGCATCTAGTCTATACTATTTAGTCACAAAAGCCGCAGAATTTTTGGAGAGATAATTAGCAGGGTTAGAGTTTCTATCTATTTAGTTTGTCAAGAATTTGTACCAAAGTCATACTTTGGGATTGACTAATATTTTTCCATTTATATTGGGGTGATTATGTTTTTTCTCTCTTAGAGTTTTACCTGGTGAATTTCATGGATGCTCCTCTCACAACAGATTGGCATTTTTGCAGAGGCGCTGATGAATTTGTTAACTTGCGTATTATTTATTTCATGCCGCTTGGGGATTATGTCCTACTCTACATGCTAGGGATCCACAGTAAATGGAAATGAATCCTCTGCTGTCAGAGTGATTATGTTCTAGTTGGACAAATAATAAACAGTCAAAAGCAAATAAACAGCCACTGGATCTAGTACTGATCAGCTTAGCTAAAAAAAAACCAAAATACAGAGGCAAAAGAAAGAATATGTTAGAAAGGGCTGGTAAGGTACCATTTTATAAAATGAATCCAGGAAAAACATCTCTGGTGATGAGACACAGTCTTGGACAATGTCACACAGTCACACAGTCTTGGACAATGTGACAGAGAAAGCTACTCAGACATCTGGAAGAATAGAACCTATGGAAGACTGTATAATAAATGCTAACAGAGGAGATGATTAGTTTATGTATGAAGCTTTACAGAGGTTGCTCTGGCTGGATTAGTGTGAGACAATGTATTGTTCCATCATCAGTATTACTGAATGCAAGTAAAAATTGGAGTCCGAAGACAAATTAGAAAATTCAAAGGGATATTCTTCACTAATATTCAAGCAGATGGTACTCAATTTTGCATGTCTTACTTCTTTTCTAACACTGATGCCATTCTTTCTTAGGCTAATGTTGAGACAAAAAAAGTTGACTGTAACAGATCTAATTATAGAAGTTGATAGCTAGATCAGGAGTTTAGATCACACGCTCTGTGATGACTCCTGATTATTAAATCTTCATATGTGAGCATTTACTTTTATTTCAGCTGACATTGTTCTGATCTGAGATTCGATGCTTTGCATTTTGACTACGAAGACTACTGGAAGTATCACTGTGAAGTTAAGTTGCAAATCAATGAAAATGTTCTTCTTGCACGTGGTTTCTCAAGCAGGAATCTTTCTGATTGGAAGGTACTTAGAGAAGAGAAAAAAAGTTTCTGAGGAGAAGCAAGCACAAATAGTGCTGATTAAAATTCTTGATAATTTTTCCTAGCTATAAACTTATAGACATTTGTTAAATGCTAAGGTAATGTAGAATCTCCAAGTGGAAGTTCAGAACAAATCTTGAGAATTTTGCAATGAGGAAAGGGCACTGTCGCTGCTGAATCTCCCCTTAAGGCAATGGGCCTGATGCGAAGCCGAGGTCTGGCTGGTGCAGCAGGGTATCACATTCAAAAGGTCGGAAATGATACCATTAAACATGATAAGCAGAACCTTATAAATTTTTATCACTCACTGCTTTTAATTAACCTTTAAAAGCTATTCATGTAGGAATGCATAGGCCTTGGCTTCTGAATGCAGTAGGATTTAATACAGCAGTGTCGTTTAATGAGGATTAGTGGCTGCCTCTCCTCCACAGTGTGACTGTGACATTTCAATTCCGAGAACACCAGGTCTGTTCAAAGTACCACTCGCTGAGCTTCAAGATGGGCTACAGGGAGAAAGATTATTGCTTAATCATTTTTCCTTTGGATCTGGACATTTCACAATATTACTGATATTTATAGCTATGATTCCTATAACTGCATCATCAGTGAAATTCCAAACTCTTGATGAAGTTTCCCACGAACTTAGAGAATAAAGCTTCCTCTGTGAGCTGTATACCTTGTTTACAAAGCAGCATACAGTTTTAAAAAGGAAGCATTTTATTTTTATATTGATGTATATCAGATTACCACAACCATAGCAGCTGAGAACAGCATGTGTTTGTTATCTAATGGGTTCTCTGGGGAGGAATTCAGGCACAGCTGAAATGGATTCTCTGCTTAGAAACTTCCACGGCTGTGATTCAGGTGTCAGCAGAGCTGTGTTGTCATTTAGAGAATCAGCTAGGTAAGAATCCTCATTCGAGATTACTTAGGTCAGTGAAATTTCCTCGTGGGTGAGGATGCAGAGCCCTGGGTTCTTGTTAGCAACTGGCGGGAGGTTGCCCTTAGATCTAAAGGCTGCCAAAGTCTCTTGGAATAAGTGTAAGGTGGAATTCTATATTCTGTATGGTAATCATCATAGAAGTAATGCCTCTTTTATTGGTTAGAAGCAAGAGTCAAGACCTCCTTCCCCTCCTAATGCCTACAGGGAACAAGATTGTACAAAGACCTGAACACTGAGGGGCAAGACGATAGGCTCTAATCTAGAGTGTCCATCACATAAAGCATCACAAAAGGTATAATATGCTATAGACAAAAGAAAAAAGCACTCCCTTCAAAAAACTTAAAAATATAGTAAAGGAAACCTACAAATAAGCAAAGACAATTGTATAAGGATCATGTCCTATTCATGGTATGTGGATTAACTGTCTTGCTTTTAGCATTGAAATTTCCACATCCGGCAACATGCTGGTGCCAGGCAACCTTGAGGCGTGAGGTATGAGGCTTTGTCTGTATGAGTTTCCAGTGTAGTATACTCAGTGTGTGTGTGTGCGTGTGCATGTGTGTGTCTTTCAGAAACTTTGGGAGTTTTCCTGACCACTGAGTATCCATAGTGTCTCTATGTATGGCAAGTTTTCTAACGAATGTTAGTTATAGAAAATGTCACAAAGATTTTGTAAGATCCATCATTTTCATCCATTACTGTTATTAGAATGGAAAGATTAACAGATGCTGGTCAGCAAATAATAAATGACTAGCAGAAGGAAAATCTAACTCAGTATATACCCCTAATTTAGAGAAGGATTTCCAGAACAGACATGTGAATATAGAATCTGGGAAAATAGATACTATTATGAAGGCAAAAATAAAAGAATGTGCAGAGGGACTGAAAAAATTAGTCCAAGCTAGATTATGTCATGTGGAGCAAGGAAGTCCACATAGAATTCACTTTGATGGGATCAGAGTCTCAGTACTGTTGAAAAATATACTGCATATAGAAAAAATGATAAGAGATGCAGCCAGGGTGGTCAGTAATGGCCACAGTGCACAAATGGACATATCTGTCTTTCTAAGGATTTTGACCTACAAGCAGGATTGAGAGCCAGGGCTGAAGATAAATGAGTTCTAGAATTGTATGTTATATATTGTGAAATAGAAAATACTCAAAGCAAAATAGGGTGAAGTGGGAAAAATAATGAGATTATAACAAAAAAAGAAAACAAAGTTTATGTATATGGGGAGTGGTAGGGTGGGTAGGGCTATGGAAAAAATGAGAATTAAGTTGTGTCTTATACTGGTACAAATTCCCATTGTAGAGTACAGTCATGATGTGTATATGTAATGTATCAATAAAGATTTCAATAAAAAAAGTCAGATCTGGGCCGGGGATTTAGCTCAGTGGTTCCAGCGTCTGTCTTGCAAGCGCAAGGGCCCGGGTTCAATCTCCAGTTAACCACATACAATCCTGGGTGTGGAGATTCATGCCCAGCAGCAACCAGTACCACATACCACAGTGCCAGGTGTGGTGGCTCACGCCTGTAATCCCAGTACTCGGGAGGCAGAGGCAGGAGGACTGTGATGTGAGTGTGAGGCTGAGCTCAGGGCCAGCCCAAACCACAAAAGTGAGACCCTGTCTCAAACAAACAAACAAACAAATAAACAAACAAACCCCCCCCAAAAAACCAAAAAAAAACAAAAAATAAAAAACAAAGTCAGATCTTTTTAGAAATATGCCTTGTAGCAAGGTGGAGAAGACAACACTGAATGGCTCATTTGTGATAGTTCTTTGCTTCTCTATGTTTCCTAGAAGCTGTATATGTTTTGAATCAACAGACATTAATAAACTTTGAGGAGAAATTAAGAATAAAACCAACCTCCAAATGGAAAATAAACACCATAGGCATGATGTTGTGTAGCAGATTTCTAGCACTGATTCATTTTACTGTCTCTGTGTATTTCATTTTATTTACTCATTAATAAATATTCAGTTTGTTCTTCCTGTTAGCTATTGCGAATAATGCTGCTGTAAGTATATAGTTACCAAAAATGCTTTATATGTGTATATATGTACACACATGCATACATACATACCTATAAATTGTATGGATATATGTTTTTCTTTTCCCAGTTATGTTTTGAGAAGGCCAGTTGATAATCTGGACTCACATTTTAAAAGATACTGTCATGTCCACTTAGCATATTGCAGGAGGCCATCCACCTACGTGTGTACCTACTTGCACACTTGTGAAGACATGCAGCAGTGTTAGCCAGAAACACAGGACCGACAGCCCTGGCCCTGTAGAAACAAGGATTTCCTGTAGGGAGACCGAGTGAGTGCAGCTCTCAGAAACTTTGGGAACTTTCCTGACCAATGCGTATCCATAGTGTCTGTAGGTCCAGTGAGTTTTCTAAGGAGTGTTAGTCATAGAAAATGTCACAAAGACTTTGTAAGATCCATCATTTTCATTCTCCTAGTCATTGCACAGTTTTTTCTCCTGCCATTGCCATTATAGTAGCTATTGAAAAATGAACCAAGTTCCTGAAATTCATCTTGTCTGGCTTCTCTACCTTATCCTATGCTTTAAAATTAGGTCAACTCCACCTAGACTCTGAACTGTCCCACTCTGATATCGTAGGATTTAGTTACCTTCACTTTGTATGAGATTATTTTACTAATCTTTATCCTACTCAGGGTAAAGGCTAAAGCCAGATTATCAAGGAGATAAACATGGGCCTAAATACAATACTAGTCTAAATTACCTTCTGAAGTGTTTAACTGGGAAGAGGGTAAATCCCCTAGGGGAACCTATAGTCTCTTGGCTTAACAAATAAGTGAGAATGGGAAAAATTTTCTAGAATTTCAATTCACTTAGGTTTTGTTTAATACTAGGTGTTTGTAATATCAACTTTCTGAAAACATAACATTTAAATATAAAACATTTAATAACATAAAATAGGTTTGCGGATGAAATCTTTCTCCCTGTGTAAAAATGGGCATCTATGGTTTAACAGTATAATTGTACTTGCTGAGAAAGATATGTTTTACCTCTGGTCACTGCTCCCCTGCAGACTTGCTAGAGCAAGGTGATCTCAGGAAGCCCTGCCCACCTCCTGCTCCCCTTCACTGCCCCTCTACATATATGATCTCGTTTAGATTAAAGACTCTTTCTCCAGGGACTACAGTTGCTCTTTTCCCTCCCATAGAAACATAACAGCATAAAAATGAATGTAGACTTTTGTTTAATGCTGTCAAGCAATTTGAATCCCTTGAATCTGCTGGCAGCGAGGCTGATTTTGGCCCCTTTCTGATGTGATTGGTGGTCTGTCCAAGACAGCCCAGCAGTCATGCTTCCGGTTGAATTCTTGAGTCAAGAATAAAGAGTTGTACCTTTGCAAATGTTTCAAGTTAACTGTATGTATGCACTGACATAATGTGGGTACTGTGATTTGGAGAAGTAGGATTGATGTTCAGCATCAAAGTTCATTTTCTTGCCCATGAATGTTGCTTCATGCACACGGCTCTGCCTGTCCTCAGAGCAGACCGACGTGTAATCAGTCTGAGCATGTTTCAGAGACTATTCTGCATACCTTCAATGGTGGCAAAGCTTCATAGATTAAAAAGAGATTTAATATTTGTAATCTACCAAAGTCATTGATTCATTTTAATTAAATTAGGTGATTGGGGGGATATGGTAAGTGGCTGGAACAGAGATAAATGCTTAATGGGACAATGATTATCATAGTTTGTTTCTGAATTTTCTCTGGATGCAATTTCTAAAGATGAACTGCATACAAATTTTGATCAAGGATGATAACATATGAATGAAGATAATAGATCTCTAATGACTCTTTCTAGGAGACAATGTTTGTTTTAATATATAATTGAATAATAATGATACAAGTGTGTGGCCTTACTTTGTAAATATTTTTGTGGTATGCAATAGTTCATCTGCTTGTTTTAATTTTCAGATTTTAGAGACAATCTATCAGCATTTATTTTTAATGAAGTAAACTAGATCATCCAAAGGTGGGGAAATGAATAGAATCAGTGTAAACTCATTTTAAAGTGAATAAATACATTGCCATTTAATCAGATAATTTAGAATCTGAAATGGAGCTCCTGAAATTAGCATCTATGGGTATGGGAGATTAAATTGAGGGTAAGTGATTAATTTTATTAACAACCTTCAAGGTGAGGCTACTATATAGCACAAGTGCCTTTTATTTATACTGAACCTTCTAGGTTTTACTATATTTTTTAAAATTAGAAACCCATCCTCCTTCCTTTTGAACATCCTTATTATATTTGATGTTAAAAGTTGTAAATAGTGAAACTAGATAGAACAGACACCAATTTGTATAAATAATATTCCTTCTCTACACAAAGCATATGACAATAAGTTTTAAAGAAAACATTGGTGTGGTTTTATATACAATCATCAGAATGCTTTCATATGTCTTTTCTTATTTTGTTCCACATTCTATTTGTATAATACTATCTACTTTACACTTGGGAAACTATACCAAGAAGGTTCAGTGATCTGCTTGCCTTAGGTCACAAGGCCCCTGAGTGACAATGTCTAATCTAGACAGCGCTAGATATTGGTTCATATTTTTGATCCTGTTAACTAATCCACATGGCTTCCTGCTACCTTCTTACATAGATGATGAGAAAAAAATAGACACAATTCAAGTTTCATATTTATTTTTATTCCATTCTTCCACCTAAAATTATTTTATAAGATTTTCAGAATATCTAAACTAAAACTAGGAGTAACCTGTAAAACTGATTAAATAGAAATGTAGAAAAGTTCAAAACTGGCAATCATTGTTATAATAAAGTTGTGATATCCCATTAACTTGGCGGAGATGAGGTTAGAAATTCACCTCTGAGATTTTCAATCATTTCTGAGAAAATAGCGACATGATTTTTTGCCTAATTTCTACCACTCTCCAGGTAAAAACAAGCCAGAGGTTGGAGAGAAACACAAATACTCTGATAGTAAAACCTGAGCACTTCTACTCCATGGGATATGGATAAATTATATATATTTTGCTTACAGACTGTAGTGGTTCAGTTAAATCAAATCATGGGAGGCCATTGTTTTTAACCAAGCTTTTCCAGAAGAACTGAAAAAATGAAAAGCACATGCTACATGCAACATAAGCTAAAATTTGAAGGATCTAAAGCAGACCATTCTTTTCTCTGAAAATGGTTTGAATCTGTACAAAGAAGTCTTTCCTACTTTCACTCCTAAGAAAACTAAGAAGCAATTTGGTGTTGGCTAGTTGTCATCGTCTACTATTTGTCTTCTTGTTCTCATCTTATAAAACCTCCTACACTGTCCTAAGATCAATTTGGTTCACTTTTCTCAGGAGTGGGTACAGGTGATCACCTGTTATTTGAGATGGCATCTGAAGAGGGGCAGTCCTGTGACTCTGAGCTCTCCACCTGCAGGGTCTGAGGAGAGAGTTGCAGTGCAGCTGGATGAGAGGACACCCAAGGTGGTGATCGGTGTACAGGGAAAACCTCACACATGTGGCATATGAGGTGTCATATAAGCAGTGTCAGAGAGAAGACCATTTGATTTGTTACTTTATACCATAGATAACAACATGCAATATCCCTTAAAAATTTTAAAAAATCAACATTGGCTTAGGGAAAGGCTTCATGAACAAAACCTCTATAGCACAAGAACTAGCAGAAGAAATCAACAAATAGGACCTCATCTTATTAAAAATTTTCTGCACAGCAAAGGAAATCACCAGCAGAGTGAAAAGGAAACCAACAATATGGGAAATAATTTTTGCCAGCTCTTTCTCAGACAAAGGGTTACTATCTAAATTTATAAGGAGCTTAAAAATATCAGCCTACCCAAATTTAAAGAGCTAGTTCAAAAAGGGGCACCTGAAATGAAGAGACACTTTTCAGAGGAAAAAGTAAAAGCAGCTAAGAAGTATATGAAGAAATGCTCAACGGCACTGGTTATTTGAGAGATACAGATGAAAATAACTAAGATTTCATTTCACTTCATAAAGAATAGCTGCTGTCTCAGAATTAGCCAGCAGCAAATGTTGGCAAGGCTGCAGACAAAAAGGAACCCTTCTCCCCACTGTTGGTGGGAATGTAGGCTCGCTTGTACAACCCCTGTGGAAATCAGTTTGGAGATTCCTCAAAAACCTAGGATTGGAGTTCCCATTTGACTCAGCCATTGCTCTGCTAGGTGTATACACAAAAGAATTAAAGATTCATATTACAGTGACATATGTGCACCTATGTTTATAGCAGCTCAGTTTGTGATTGCTATATCTTGGAAACAACCAAAATGTCCATCAACAGAAGACTGGATAAAGAAGATGTAATCTTTTAATAGAATGGAGTATTACTCTCCCATAAAAATGATAAGAATGAGTCATTTATACTCAAATGGATGTACCTTCAGGACATCTTCATAAGTGAAATAAATAGGTCACAGACATGTAAATATCATATCTTTTCTAGTATAAGAAAATGAAGATGTAAATAAATTCTAGAATATATAGTAGATATTATGAAATAGAAAATATTTAAAAGAAAATGGGGTATAGGGATAAATAAC